>JAYESA010000004.1:59497195-59732195 GCA_036927795.1 Iris macrosiphon | reverse complement strand
TTCACGACAAACTAAGTGAGCCAGGAAATCTACGCCCGATGGAGTACTGACGCTAAGGTTTAGGCCTAGTGGTGTTATAGGAAACGTGTTCTCAGCGGCAAAATTTGCGCAATAAAACTATGTGTGGCACCAGAATCAAACAATACTCGAGCAGGTATATTATTAAAAAGTAATATACTTGACAACGTCGTGTTCGATGCGAACGCCTCTTTCCGAGTCAGACCATAGACCCGGCCCTGTGCGTTCCGTGGTGCTGTTTCGTTCGCTCGAGGTGCCTGGCCCTGATTCTGAGATGGATGATGTTGTTGCTGTGGACGATGCAGAGGGGGGTTGTTGGGGCGATCCCGACAATCATGAGCTACGTGGCCAAACTTACCACAGACAAAACATCCCCCTTTTTGAATACGGCAGTCGTTGACATGGTGTCCTGGCCTGTGGTAGTAGGCACAAGGTTGCCCCTGGTTCTTTCCTAGATCTTGGTCCTGAGAGCTGCCATTATTGTAGCGCTTGTGCACATTGTTACCACCTGTGTTGCTAGGGCGCTTGTGATAAAAATTTTGCATAGAGTTGGTACAAACTGGGGGTTACTGTGACTCTAGAGAGAGGGCATAGTTTAGGGACTCACGTATGGTATGATACTGCAGGACGATGACGTGGGCACGAATAGAAGGTCACAGTCCAATCTCAAACCTTTGAGCTCGACTTTCGACGTCACAGAGATGAGACTTAGCAAATTTTGCAAGCCTGTTGAATTCTACGACGTACTGCCGCACTGTCATATTTTCCTGTTGTAGATGTGTAAACTCGTCTTCCTTCTCGCGATGGACGACGGGTGGAAGGTACTCCTCTTCGAAGGCCTTACGAAACAAGGACCAAGAGATAGTCGTCTTGTCATCTTCACTCAATATAGCTTGTTTGTGCACATCCCACCAATCATGTGCATTTAAACGGAGCTGAAGTTGAGCACAAGCAACTCTCTTTGTTTCATCCATGCGAAGCACTTCAAAGTGGTCTTCCAACTCAACCAGCCAATCCAACGCCACAGAGGGGTCCTCGGTCCCTTTGAAGGTAGTATGACACATCTTCTTAAACTCTGATATTTGCAGGATGGAACCCTTTTCATCTGAGGGCGGAGGTTCCGGAGAGCCCTGAAGTCCCGCGGTCTCTGCTACAACTGGCACTATCGCGGCGGCCGCTGATGCAGAATGGTTGCTGGCGACGAGCGTCGTCACAATCATTTGTAAGATATCCATTTGCTTCTGTTGTGCCTCGGCCTGAGACCGTTGCACCTAAAATTGAGCCTCAACCCGGGACTCGAATTGGCTTTGACGTAGTTCCGACTGCCTCTGTTGTATTTTCATCAAACGCATCATCCGCTCGAACGAATCGACAGAGGGCACGACTGCGGGACTTCCCGAGCTGCCCAAAGTGCCAAAACTCCTCCCTTGCACCTGTGCCACTACCTGCGCTTGTGCATCCGGCTCCGAGGCCGTTTCTTTAAAGAAAAGTAACTTGCATCAGTCTCAAAATATATTATGGACTCACTGTATGGAACGCATCTCATTTTGGCCAAGCGAATTCAAGAGTTCAACTGGGAGGGACTGGGTCATTTCAAGAAACTCTTCTGACACAAGGTCAAAGGATCTGAAGCCATGCCCTGATACCAATATGCCATGCCCCAATTTCTGCTAAATTGATAATCGTCCCCCGGGCGTGATGTCGTGCATGCGTAACACGCACATACACAAGTCCTAGGCATAATGATACACTTTAGAACACATGCAACAGAGTACGCAATAAGATATCACACAATGAGATATAGAAAAGTTTTTCTTTATTGATAATGAACATCTGGTTACAGACTCTTAACCCAAAAGTAATAAAGATGTCGCACGGGCTTACAATTTGGACGCAAAATGAGATAGCCGATCCATATATTACATCCTTACTAATATTTCAAAATGTTCAAAATACCTTGGGTACGAGTTAGCACCATCACCTAGGAGCTTCAAAAGGTATGTGCGGGCTCCTTGTGATTATGTACTTGAGCTCCAAAAGTCACAAACATGAACGCGCCAGATCAGTGAAGGGTTGAGGGAAGCTTCATCTCCTCGTCGCGTCGCCCTGGCTCAGGGAACCTGCTGCAACGAGGGTCAATACTTTAAAAAGTACCGGTAAGGGCGAGCTAACCCAAATACCAAGATCGACAGAGTATTCATGTAAACATGTAACATTATTATTATGTGATCTTTCTATCTTGCCATAGTTTAATTCTTTATATACGATAAAATAGAATGACATAACAAAATGTGCCACCGTTCGGTGACTTTACCTGTACCGTCTAAACCACCTGTACAAAACTTACCGTGACCTTCCCTACCACGAAGACATAGTTAGTCTACACAGTTTAAATATACATAAGGATCACTGTCTTTGACTAGCCGTCATGGACTATAGTCTGGGTAGACGACGATGCTTGCAGCTCAGGTAGCGAGCCCGGTACAAATTCTCGTCGCACCCGTTCTAAGTTGCTAGCATGAGTAACTGTTGTTTCGCCCGAGACGAATCGGCCCCGGTGCCCCGGTGACTATTCGCAGAAACCATATACCTTCCGAACAAGTTGTCCATGAACATTGATGATCTAAACACTAAGTTAACATATGAAGCATTTCGAGAAATCAACATAAACAAAACTACTTTAGCACAGTACGATGGCATAGTCTACTAGCTGATATTATCAATTCACAAGTTATATAGTACCCATTGAACAATTATAGATGAATAAGTTTTAACTACAACTGAACACAAAATAGCTGCATATTTAGCGAACAGGCACACAACAATATGACCATTGAGAATTTTATGTGACAAGCATTATAAGTGTTTCAAGTCTACTTCTTCTTTTATCTTGACTCAATTTTATTGTTTTCGTATCGTTGATCGGAATGCACAAATGAGTCAATTTATTTGGAATGAAGACTTGGAAATTGGGCGCTAATTGAAGTAAATCCACTCACAAGTTGGTGAATCGGGAAAGAGAGAAAAGAAAGATCTTCAAGACTCCGTTTGCACGTCGCCTACACGATCACCTGTACGCACCAACAAATGATCAATATCTCATACTTTGGTCTCCAAGGGTTCGATACGAAATATAAAATCTAAAGAACGGAGATAATAAAATCCATCAAAACCATTCAAGAAAATATAAGTCACAAAACCAACAAGAAAGCAACCAAGCGGCATTAAAACTGGACAAAGAAACCAGCACAACTGAAAGGCCCCTCTCGACTCTGCCGTCGAGTCCTTCCTTGAGGCACGAACCATTGAATGTGGGACCTGATTCTGAAGAAACCAATCCATAACGAGGAAAGGGTCTTGATTTAATCTGTCCCGATCGAACGATACCAAGTATTTCTTAGTCGCGCTCCCCGAATAGGGGGAACGGGGCACTACATCTTAACCAACTAACAAAAAGTTTCGTCCACGAAACTTAGGAATAGAATCTACCCCTAGGGAATAACGAGGGAAACTTTTTCTTTATGTCCGATTCGAGTCCCCAGGTTGATTCTCGACTAAGTGGTTCCGCCAAAGAACGCGTACAAGCGAGACTGCACGATTCTGTAACTGCTTCTCTTTTTTATCTAAGTTCTGAACGCGTTCTTCGGCGTATGACAAGTCTGCTTGCAGATCCAATTGACCAAAATCTACCACGTGGTTCGGGTCGTGCACGTACTTTCTAAGCTGTGACACATAAAAAATATCATGCACGTCTGACAAGGCTGGTGGGAATGCAATTTAATAGGCAACTGAAGTGACTCATTTGAGGACTTCGAACGGGCCAACGAATCTCAGACTTAACTTCCCTTTTACTCTGAATCGCATAACTCATCGCATGGGTGAGACCTTTAAAAATATATGGTCACCTTAGAAGAACTCAAGGGGTCGACGATGAATGTCGGCATAGCTCTTCTGCCGGCTTTGTGCTACTTTTAGTCACTCTCGGATCAACCGAACATTTTTGATTGTCTATTTAACTAGTTTTGGCCCAAGGATTTGACGCTCTCCAACTTTATCCCAGAAGATCGGTGACCTAAACTTCCGTCCATATAGAGCCTCGTATGGAGCCATTTGGATGCTGGACTGATAATTGTTGTTATATGCAATTTCAGCCAACGGTAGGTGGACGTCCCAACTTGACTTTGAATCGATTGCGCAGAGACGCATCATGTCTTTAAGTACTTGATTCACCCGCTCTATTTGGCCATCAGTTTGAGGATGGTAGGCTGAGCTAAAATTTAACTTGGTCCTCATCGCTGACTGAAGGCTTTTCCAGAAACGTGATTGGAATCATCCGTCCCGATCAGACACTATAGAAACTGGTACTCCGTACAGCCGAACTATCTCATCAAGGTAGGTCTGGGTGAGCCTATTGATGCTACAACTAACTTTAATGGCAATGAATTGCCCTGACTTGGTTAACCGGTCGACGATGACCCAGACTGTGTCGCTTCCCCCGTTGCGTCTTTGGCAAGCCAATAATAAAATTCATGCTTATGTGCTCCCATTTCTATTTTGGGATAGCAAGATTTTGCATCTCTCCACCCGATCTCTGATATTCTGCTTTCACCCTATAACAAGTTATGCATTGCGACACGAAGAGCGCCATATCTATTTTTATATCGTGCCACCAGAAAATAGTGCAAAGGTCTTTGTACATTTTTGTGCTCCCGGGATGGACTGTATAGGCTGCATAGTAAGCTTCCGCAAGGATCTTCTTTCTGAGTTCTGTGTCGTTGGGGATACATAGCCTACCCTTAACTCGCAATACTCCATTCTCATCTACTGCAAAGTCCTTCACCTTCCCCGCGAGAATCTGCTGAGCATTTTTCTTAGGAATGGATCGTCCCTCTGAGTAGATGTGACTCTCTCTAACAGGTTGGGTACGAATCGCATCTAAGCAACTCGCGTGCCGCAATATCGAATTCGGAGTTCAATGCCCATTTTCTCTAAGTCCCTTTGTAACCTACAATTAACTGACAGAGATCCCGCAAATACTTGATGCAACGCATCTGCTATAACATTTTCTTTGCCAGTGTGTAGTCGATCGTCAAGTCATACTCTTTGATTAACTCTAGCCAATGCCGATATCGTAGGTTAAGATCCGTTGATCGGAATGCACAAACGAGTTAATTTATTTAGAATAAAGACTTGGAAGAAGGAAGCTAATCGAAGTAAAGCCACTCACAAGTTGGTGAATCGGGAAAGAGAGAAAAGGGAGATCTTTAAGACTCCGCTTGCGCGTTACCTACACGATCACCTACATGCACCAATAGATGATCAATATCTCCTGCTTTGGTCTCCAAGGGTTCGATACCAAATATGAAATCTAAAAAACAAAGACAATAAAATCCATCAAAACCGTTCAAGAAAATATAAGTGGCTGGCTTTGGTAGTAGTAGTGCTGTGGGCTAGCTTGGCTCTTTATGGCTTTGCTGCTTTCTCTCCGGCTCACAAAACCAACAAAAAAGAAACCAAACGGCATCGAAAACGGGCAAAGAAACCAACGCAACAGAAAGGCCCCTCTCGACTATGCCGTCGAGTCCTTCCTTAAGGCATGATCCGTTGAATGTGGGACCTAATTCTGAAGAAACCAATCAATAATGAGAAAAGGATCTTGATTCAATCTGTCCCGATAGAAAGATACCAAATATTTCTTAGCCGCGCTCCCAAATAGGGGGAACGGGGCACTACAATGGCCTTACATGGGCGCGGCTTACCCTCGTACGGTATCACGTCCAGATGGGAAAGATCGTCTTGCGGGAGTGCTGGCGTGATGATTCGCACCTAGCGGGGACGGCCGATTACCTGCGGGAGATCATGTCGTGACACCCGAGCCCCTCCTTTCTCGTTGCACTAAGTGTAACTCTAACTGCTGCTGCTAGTGCCACTCCTAATGCAACTTAAAGTTGTTGCTACTACCCCTAACCAAATTGCTACTGCTCTTGCTATAATTATAACCCGAGAACAATCAAACATACCTTACACAAGCTCCACACAAACATAAAGACACTTAGATAGACTTATATATACTCTATAATATATATATATATATATATATATATATATATATATATATATATATATATATATATATATATATATATATATATATATATATATATATTTATATTCATACATGTAACCACTAATAATGTATCCATATATATATATATATATAGTCATACATATATAAATACTTACATGTATACAATTAGGCTTTTTGACAAACACGTAGAGTGTAAGGTTAGGATACTCATGATACATACCCAATCCAAGTGTCAAAACCCACAATACATTACAAATACATATCAATTACACTTATAAAAAACTAATACAACTAGTTCAAAATGAATTTAAAGGAAATTAACACAAATTACCCTAAATGAACTTCGTATCACACCATATCATAAAATACTATGATATTCTCTACTCGTGTCCAATTGGGGATACGTACCTAGTCTCATAACCCCGATCTAAGTTTAATTAGTCTAATTGGTCTCATAACACACACTTGATGTGTCAAACTCAGAATTTCTCCTAATTGGGCATAAATCATCATGTAGAATTCATAATATAAGTCATATAAACCTAGTTCTTGATCATATGGGTAGTCCTAAACCAAGAAATAATTCATAATGGTTAAATACATGAATTAGAGTCTAGATTATAGAGTGGATTCAAAATTTACATATTGGAAGATAAATTTCCAATAAAATGCTCAATTGACACAATTAGGACACAATTTCTTTGTTAATTCATCCTCCTTCAAGTGCTCCATTCAATTCAACCTCCAATACTTCTTAGATGATAAAATTGAGAGAAAATGAGAGTGAATTGGGTTAAATTTGGTGGAGGGATGAGTCAATTCAGGGAAGAACATAATTGGGGATCTAGAATGAATGAACTAATGAGAGAAGAGAGAGAGAGAGACCCTCTTTAAGTCCCCCCCCCCCCCCCTTTCCCCCTCTCCAAGTAATATATAATGCCCAAGGTACCCCTACTAGTTAGTCATGAGGTTTAATTAGGGAGGACTATATTAGGAATCTTTTAATTCTACATGAAACTAATCCAATCTCCTTAATTAATTAAGGGAATGGGTCTAATGGGCCTAGTCTAATGTAGGCTCAATTGTGTCATGACAAACTAATGGGTCCACTAATAACAAGTCCAAATAAAATAGGCTGGCCCACTAACAAATAACTAAATAGCATAACTCAATATAATAATTAGTAGTACATAATATAAATTACTAAATAATAAAAATGCTAAATGACAAGAATACCCTCATCTAGAAATATGGTAGTGACATCCTCCGTTTGTGGGAATGCATCCCTGCAATTTATAGTCATCTACACCGGATATGCTATGCGCGCATATGTTATGCGCGTATGTCTGGTAGCCGCATGGCCATTATTAACCGAATATAGTTGCAACAGCGAGCGTATGTCATGGCTAGGTTGCCAAGTGGCATTGGTTGGGATATGATGTTGATGTGATCTCGGCCTGTAACCTGGATTGTTTTCACCCGTTGTATGCGTAACTTGGTCAGCTTGACAGGTGGTCAGCATTGCTTGTCGACAAAATCACTTCAGTAGTGACAAGAGGATTCGGTCGCATGGAGCCACTTACAAACTAAACCCCATAGGATTTGGGCATCATATAGACTGGGCCTCATAGATCTTGGTCGTATAAGGACTACGATGCATGGAAAGCTTAGCCTTGTAGAGACAGAGCCGCATAGGGGCTGGGCCTTATAGAGTCAGAGCCGCATAGGGGCTAGGCCTTATATAGTCATAGCCGCATAGATATTGGGCCGCCTAGAGACGAGGCCACATAAGTTTGTCGTATGTCGATCTAGCACTGCATGCCTGCCAAGAGTCATTATTATGCTGACATGATTTTTTGGCATTTAGTGTGCCAACTTTTCTTACAGCTTTCGAAGCGTTCGGGGCACTTAATGCCATGTCAAAACTTTATAGAAAGCAATTAATGCCATATTAGGGCATTATGCGACTAATGCTTCCATTATTGTCTGGGTCGCATGGACGTCTCTTGAGGATTTGGCTCCTCCTAGTTTGGGGGCTGCATGGTTGCTTTTGAGTCCCTGCGATCTAACTTCATTGAGTATGACTTTGAGTACGTAGCTTCTGGGCGCATAGCTTTAGATTTTGTTTATGCTTCTTCAATAACCAGAATAAGAGACTGTATTTAACATTTTTAGTCTAAGTTATAAGTTAAAGTTTGAACATTCCTTCGGTACAAAATAATTTTTCGAAGTATGTTCCTTTATAGGACATTCATCTGACCAGCGTTAATGTCCATCTTCAAGCCTGTGTTACATAGCAGACTCTCTAAGATCAGGTTCTTAGCAATCTCTGGTACGTGCTTCACATCTTGAAGCAATAAGACTTTTTCGAAGTCAGATTCAGTACCACCATCCCGGTCCCAAGTACTTCAACTTGTGCCTTGTTCTCCCCCAAAACCTTCTTAGATATAGACTTGTAAGTGGTAAATAATTCACTCCTTTAGCAAATATGGCAGGATATACTAGTGTCCACCCACCAGTCGGTATTGACACTAGTTGAGACTACCTACGCAATTATAGCAACCTTGTTAGGCTCACATTGCTTAGTCTGTTTCGATTTGGATCTTCAGTCCTTCTTGTAGTATCCTTCTTGTCATAATTGAAGCAAGTCACATCAGACTTGGACTTTGGCTTGAACAAAGATGATTTTACCTTCTTATGGTTGAAGTTCTTCTTAAAGTGAGAAACCTTCTGCTTCCTCTTGGAGTCTTCAGAATGCATCATGTTGGCCTCATCTGCTTGGATAGTGAGTCCACCTTGAGTTAAGCCCTCAACTCATCTTTAATATGGATCCAGTGTAGTAGGCACTCAAGGTTGATTTCCATCTTCTTTCGGTACATGTCCAAAATAAAATTGTTCCATCCAGGCGGGAGCTTGGCGACAATACCCCCCCCCCTCCACAATAAATTTGTCTACTAAGGGCATGCCATCATCCTCAAGATTTTGGGACAACTTGAGAAATTACTTAACTTGAGGCAACATTGTCTTGTCATCCTCGAATTGCATCTTATAGAACTTATTTGTGACATGAATTTTATTTCTTCCCTCATCAGACTGGTAATGCTTCTCTAAAGACTCCCAGACACTCCTTAGCATGGACTGTCTTGTTGTATGATTCTGTAGAATCTTTTATGCCGTTTAGAATCAACAGTTTGTAGATATTGTTGTCTCAACTCCACTTCTGTTGTAGAGTAGTGGCCTTAGCAATCATCCGATCATTGCCATTATCCGAAATAACAGGCTCATGATCTGTCAACATGTAAACAACATTTATGATTTAAAGATTAAGACTGATCTTCCTCTTCCATATATTATAGTTCTCATCGTCAAACTTTTCAAGTTTATTAAAACTTGTGTCGAGAAGACTTGCACAATTATTCTTCTTCTTACTCAAATCTTGCTTTAAGATTGTTAGTCCTGAGGTTGATCAAAATATGTATGAACGGAGGTTAGGAACAAAGGTTCACGCAAACTTCACAGTCTACCCTCTGTTGGATTCTAAAGTTGTAGTCGAGATCAGAGATTCACGCAAACTTATTTGCTCTTTTGTTGCCTCAAAACCAACGAAGAACTAATATATAATATCTCCCGATTACAACTTATAGAATAACTGATTACAATAAAAAAAATCAAATTCGTTCTTCCTTACAAACATAGTTGCAATGAGACAAAACAAATAACAACAACAAAGAAGAAGAAGAAGAAGAAAAAGAAGGATAAGAAGATAACAGAAAATTATCGGCTTTCTGGGGTGATGACGATCACCGTTGCTCAAAGAAAAATTTGCCCTCACATAATCTGCTCCCAAAAACCAACAAGTTGGTAAAGAATTTCTGGAACGCTCGCCCTCACCTCTATATCAACTCGCACAAAATCCTGGACTCCAATACTATAATACTCTCTCCATCTCTCAATTTTGAAAATTATATTCTCAAAGGGGGACACGAAGAGAGTATTTATAGGGAATGATGGAAATCCTAACCCTAAAACCAGCCGTCGCCAATTATGGTAGGATAATAACGAATTAAATCAGAATCCCAAAATATTTTACTTGCAACGCACGTGAATTTACTAGTATATATATATATATATATATATATATATATTGAAGAATAGGTACTTCATTGATAATAGAAAAAACCATACAGCAAACTTACATACCCGGGAAGTCACTCACCCCCCTCAATTATCTTCTTTTTTCTATACATTTAATATCACATACTATATTATTAATCATACCAGACATTGTTGTGGCCTTGTCTTCGAAGTCTATGCGATTTATTTTCCTACATACATGTCATACTGCCGATAGCAACCTGAGTCTCGCCTTTAGAAATGAGTTATCACCCCTGCTTCCAAGCGCCTTTATCTCCCCCTAGACCTTTCTTAACTCATCTTGTCCTCTGTTTGGTAAAATTTGGGATTTAAAATACTGCCAAACTTGGTTGGAGAAGGGACATTGGAAGAAAAAATGATCTCTTATTTCCGTTTCTCTACCACAGAACTCACAAAGCACGTTTGGTATTTGTTTCCCAAACTTAGCTATTCGCTCTTTGGTGAGTAATCTATCTCGTATAGCTTTATAGAGGCATAGCGTCATCTTTGGTGCTGCATCCTTCGCCAACACTATGGTAGACCATTCCCCTGTAGGGTATTTCGGTATCACGTGCTCGTATGCCTGGTTGTGACTAAATTTTCCATGCCCCGGACTATCCCAAGACCAGTAATCTACATTATCGTACTCTTCAATTTATATGGATTCTATATCCTCTTTAAAATATGCTCTTATATGCCGGTCTGTGATGTCCCGTTACCCATTCTTAATGAATTCGTTAAGGTAGCCTGCTGTCACGTCCTGATTTCGTAGGGGGCCGATCGTCCTCGCATATAGCCTTACAGAACTGATCATCCTCGCATGAGTATGATGTCGTGCAAGCCTAAGTTGCACTTGCATAAGGCTAAGGCTTTGAACAAGGACAAGTAGGCTATTAATGTATAGAAGCAGCGGCACAACATAGCAGAAAAGTAAAGAACACAATGGCATAAGAAAATAAGCTCTTTATTGATATTCAAGAAGTGTTACAAGCGGAGCTTGGCCGATATTACAATTCGTTCAAGCTCTCTCTCTCTCTCTCTTCCTCTCTCTCTCTCTCTCTCTCTCTCTCTCTCTCTCTCTCGATTACAATGACATCGTTCTATACATTACATCCCTTTATACAAAATATCCAAAAAATCTTGATACGTCTCAAGGCATCGACTCCAGATCTCCGGCTACTGAGGATGAGGATATACTATCACTTCTTCAGACGATCCAGTACCTGCGAACAAGCAAACTGGTAGGGATCAGCACTTTAGGAAAAGTACTGGTGAGTATAAAAGCAACGAACAGAAGCAACACTCTCTAAAACCAACACTAAGTAATCATGTTATAAAATATTATATTACTAGTGATCTTGTTACTTTTACCTTGGTTTATTTCATGCAGTATAGGATCAGAGTCAGTTTACTTGTTTCAAAAATATATTTTTGAAAATAGTTTGATATTCAATACATTCAAGTATGATATAGGGACATTGTTCTATTATGCAGTGCGCAGCATTTATCGTAAGCCAATTATATTTTTCTTAGGAACATAAGATATCTCTAGTGGGCTATTCATCTTATACAAGAGGGCAACAATATATTCAAGTGAAACATGCCAGTTCTAGGGGCAGTACACATTCAAGCATAATTAGAAATTAATACATCACTTATTCAGTGATTCTTATCCTTCGCCGAACATTTATCCCTGCAACAGACATACAAGTTAGCAATAATTTACATAGACATATGGGTACTCTAGCATGTTTGTCTCTGCATCAAACAGTTAGGTATGCAAGAAGGCTAACCTAGCATGCGCCCTAACTATATAATGGCCCCAGAGTATTGGATCCCCGGGATCAACAAGTGGAACTTCATGCCCAGGCTTGCTAATGACTTATTACCCTTCTCGTAAATCAAGGTCGCCATGCCTCATGGTATCTAGATCTCTCTCAGGCCGAATGATCCCCCGGGCCCCAGGAACCGCTCGAGAGATAAACCTTGTGTACAAGTTGTCAGACCGATGTATGAATGCACTTCAATCAGATAAAAATTATATGATACAAGCAGACAATGAACAAGAAATTCTTCTATACTTATCTCTTCTATCGATCAAATTGTATTGATGTACGACATTCGTAACCATCGATGTACGGGACACATAATCATCGATATACGGGGTTCGTAGCCATCAATACTCTATACGAGTTCAATTACAATTCTTTGCTTCAAGCAATCTAGTTCTTTTAACAAGTAACAAGCAAGAATAGTTCTATAAATCTAGCATACAAATTTCTATCTCTTTCAGCACGATAGGGAACAGGCAAGAAATCTCTATTTAAGTTAGCATAGTAGTTTCTTCTATCTATTTTTAACTAAACCATCCAATTCTACTCTTACTTAGCATACAATGGATTCACAAGTTTAAGCAATCTTTTACTCTTTCCTATTAGCATGTCAATAGTTCATTCGATAGCAGTCTTCGTGTATACTTAGCATGCAACATTTTTATCTTGACTTAGCATGGCAAGGGTTTGTTCTAAAGCAGTACCAATGTGTACTAGCATGCACATTCATTTCTTAATAGCATAGCAAGGTTATTTTTACTGACAAGCAATACGAGTTCTCTAATTAAGCATGCATAGTCGGGTTCTATCATTCTCTTATGAACAATAATCTACTTAGTACAAGCAAATTATAAAACTCAGATTTATTATTAAGGCGTACAAGAATCAGAGAATGAAGTTATGTCTACTTACCCAGATCAATCGTCTTGTATTTCGATCGAAAAACTCTTCGAGAAGGCTTCGCCCGAGCCAGCAAAGCGTTATCTTTTGTACATAGTGTCAACGCGGAGTGGGGCACTATACCTGCAAATCCCACTAGTTCGTAGGTTGGTTGCCCGAGTCTTTCTATAAAGTTATACTTGTTCAAGCAAGGATCCATCAAAATGCTCATTGATCTGCAATTGCATACAACCCGAGTTATATATTGCTTTACCACCAGCCTTTGTTTAAGGATCATCTTAAAAGTGACTGAAAAGTTGTTATTCATCTTCATTTCCCAGAAATTTCTAATCCTGATGTACCTCTTTTCTATCCATTGCGACCACATGGATCTGCCTTCTAGAAATCTCCATGCTAATTTAAGCAGGGCTATGTTTCACAATGCCTTTAGTAATTTTAATCTAATGCCACCCTCCTCCTTGGTTCTGCATAGCTCATTCCATGTTATCGTGTGTATACCTCCTTTTCACACAAAGTTAGCACAGAGCCTCTCTATATTTTGCACAACACTTATTGAAATAATAATAGCTTGTAACCAATTAGCCATTATTGCCATAATCGTTGATCTAACGAGCTCCACTCTACCACCCAATGATAACAATTAGTATTGCCAGCCTTCAAGTTTGCTCTGCACATATTGGACCAGTCCTTGACATTCTGCTTCCTTTGTGTATGTTGTCGTTAGCGAAGTCCGAGGTATCGTACCGGTAATTGTCCTTTCTCTATTCCCAAAATATTTGTCCAGTGGTCCTGATTTGAGCAACTCTTACTAAAATAAACTTGATACTTATTTTTGTTAAGCCTTAAGCCTGATACCCTTCCGAACTCCACCAATATCTGATTTAGCTTGCTCACACCCCTCTTCGTCGGCTCCAAGAAGACAAGTAAATCGTTCGCGTATATAAGGTGAGAGAATTATGGTGATACACGATGAAATAACAGATTTAATTATTTCCTATGGACTATTATATCCATCCTGCATATGAAGTATTCTATCACCAAGGTGAATAAATATGGGGACAATGGATCTCCCTCCCTCAGACCACGATTTCTACCAAAATATCCATGTGGTTGGCCATTTATAAGTATGGAAAAAGTCAGAGTGCTAATACATTCTTTGACACAATCCACCCACCAACTATCAAACCCCATGCTTCTCATTATTTCACATACAAACGTCATGTTTACTATATTGTACGTCTTCCTCAAATCTAGTTTGATACAACCTTTGTCACCTCCCTGTTTGTTGAATTCTCGCATCAGTTCGTGTGCAAGAAGATAATTTTCTGCTATTGATCGGTCTTTGATGAAAGATATTCGATTCTGGGAAATGAGCCCCTTCATTATATCCTGCATTCGTAGACACATCAACTGCGTGATAATTTTATATATATAATTACAACATGATATCGGTCTGAAATCGCCCAACTTTGATGCTCCCTCCTTCTTTGGTATCAATATGAGGAAGGTGTGATTCACCTCCTTTATCAATCCTCCTTTAGGAAAGAAATCATGAACAATCCAGAGTACCTGGCCTTTGATTTGGTTCCAATGCTTCTTATAGAACCTAGCATTAAACCCGTCAGGTCTTGGACATTTATTTGGGTCCGTCTTCTTCACGATTGACTATATCTCCTCAATAGAAATCGGTCTTCACAATACTGAATTGCCCTCCTCTGTTACAATACGCTTGCAAATAATATCTAGAAAAACTATAGTATAGTCCACCTGGTTATACAAATTTTGATAAAATTTGATTGCTGTATCTTGGATCTTAGCATCTTTATTGAATGTTATTCCATTTGCGTCAATGATAGAGTGTATTGCATTTCCCTACTACCGAGCTCTGATTGTAGCGTAATAGAACTTAGTACACCGGTCACCCTCTGTAACCAACTACATTTAGCCCGTTGTTGTAATTGAATTTCCTCGTTGAACCGCAATTGGCGGATTTTCTCTTACACCATGGATTCAACCGCTACATTCACAGAATCTGTAGGGGCCAACTGTAACCCATCTTGAATTTCCTGCAGCCGCCTTTCTCTTTCCTCTAGATTAGAAATTGGTCTATTTTTTGTTCCATGCACACAGAGCTTGCTTTACTCTTTTTAGCCTTTGAAAGAAGCAAAACTGCGCGTTCCCTTCTATCTGGAGTTCGAGACCTTTTTCCACCGCCTCCTTGTAACCTTCAATTCCTAGCCATGAAATACAGTATCTGAATGGACGTTGGCGTGTCTTTGTGCATGTAATAATCTTGATCAAAATAGGAGTATGGCTACTAGTGCCACTATGCAAACCTTCAGCTCGGATAAGTGTAAAAATTTATATCCACTTATTATTGCACAAAGCTCTATCTAATTGGCATACTGTATGGCTCTGCGCAGAGTTGTTATTCCAGGACCATATGTGACCCTCTCTTGTTAGATATCTGAAACCGAATCCTAATAGGCAGGTTTGGAAGTCTACTAGGATCTTATCAAGGACTTGGCGACCCCCTCTTTTTTCCATAGTGGCTAGCATTGCATTGAAGTCACCACAAAGTATAAGTGGGAGAAAGTCCAAAATTTCTACTACAATACTTATAATGTCTCTCAATGGAACCGTCTTCTTCGATCATTATGACCGTATACTGCTCCTACGATAACTTGTAATCCACCTTTATTGATAAAATCAATGACTATCAACTGATCGAATAGAAATTGTACATGCCCCGTCCAGGTGCGTGTATCCTACATCACCCATATGCATGCCATATCACAAGTTCTGAGGTTGTTAGTTAACACCAACCTGTTTGGCGTCCTTTGATTTAATCTTTCCTCTGATTTTATCTTGCTCTCAATAATAGAAATTATTGAACATTTATACTACAAAAATACTGTTAAATAGCGACGGATCTTAGTGATAGAAACTACCCCGTCACTGAGTCAGCGACGAAAATTTGACGGAATAACGACTAAGTTATTTATGTAAACAAAATATATTATATTTCGTCAATAATATGTCGCTAATCTGTCATTATTATTGCAGCGACGGATTAGCGACGGAATTATCCTTCGCTACGAAAACTAAAAATTCCCAGCCGTATTTTATTTTCCCCTATTCTCTCTCTCTCTCTCTCTCTCTCTCTCTCTCTCTCTCTCCGGCGATACTCCCCCTGCCCCGACCCCCTCCCCCTCTCCGACGACCTCCCCCTCTCCGGCAGCCCCTCCCCCTCTCTCGCCCTTTCGAGACCCGACCCCTCACTTGCCCTCTCCTCCTCCTCCTCCTCCTCCTCCTCCGATGTTCGACCCCCAATCCCTCTTCCTCCACCCTCGACCCCCTCCGCCTCCATCAGATCGCCTTCTCCTCCGGCTAAGGTAACCCTAACCCTCATTTAGATTTGGTTAATTATTATATTTGGATTGTGGAGGTCTGGACACACGTAAAGACACGATAAGCTAGACACGGACACGAAAATAAATAAATGGTTTGGTATTTTTGATACACTGGACATGGACACGATATGCTGGACACGGACACGGATGCCGTATTTAAATTTTGTTAGTTATAATTATAAGTTTTTTATACTAGAAAAGAGTCAGGATTAAAAAGATATGAGATAATACATTCTGATATATGCGAACACAATATCTCTATAGCATATTCTGACACGGACAGAGACACAACACTCGACATAAATAAATTATACTTCTAGTTATATAAAAAGCATTAGATTTAAGGATTTGGAATGTGTCAGTAAATTATTGTACGCTTGAATACAATAATAGGTTCCAGATATGTTGCCCTAAATATATGACCAATAAAATGAACTAAGCAAATGTGGACTTGCAAAGAATAGAAAGAAGATTTTGAGCAATTATGAGATGACATATATATAATGTGATATATATGACATGACATGCTTTGGGGTGTTTAAATTTCTCTATATTAAAGTCATAGTATTTTGTTACACATAAACCTCACTAATCATAGATCGGTATCGGACCATTACTATGATTATCGAGATCGACGATATCAGTAATATCGGCAGTATCGGCAGGAGTATCGGATTATTTGGTATCAGAAACAAATAAATGTTAGTAAAGTATTAATATTTTAGAAAATATATATATTTATACTTTAGGCATAATTTAAGTATTTCTAGTGTTATTTCTTAGTATTTTTAAAATTGAATGAAATAGTAGTCACCTTTGTCGATTGATTTTTATACGATAGATAAGTTTTACTCTTTCATATGCTTTTATACCATACCATGCTTTACACCCTTGCTACTTGGTATTTTTCATTCAAATTAGCGACCAATTTGGTATAGTGTTATGTTACATAGGTACTCATAGTATACACTAGTCCAAGGTTCAAAGTAGGTATCGAAATCAGTATCGGACCATTACTATGAGTCACCCTTATCGATTGATTTATATGAAATACTTGGTAACATTTTATAATATATATATATATATATATATATATATATATATATATATATATATATATATATATATATATATATATATATATATATATATATATATATTATAGACTTTATGCATAATTTTAATTATTTCTAGTGTTGTTTTATATGTGATAGATAAGTTTTCTCTTGCATTTGCTTTTAGCTAGTATCCTAACTAGGTACTCATAGTTCTTTATATTTTTTCTTTTGACATGGTACGTGCATAATCATTCACGTATATAAGAAAGCAATGATTCGATACTTAGTTGACGTATCATGGATGTACAATCAGCAATATGTGAGTAGGATTGGTTTGACAAATAATTTCAAGACGGGCGTTGAGGAATTTCTTAAATACGCCAATAGTCAACCTTATTTCATGGATGGGAGGCTCATCAAATGCCCTTGTGTCAAATGTCAAAATATACCATTCAAAGAGGTGGATCTCATGAGGGAGCATCTCTATAAGAAGAATTTCGTACCGAACTACAAGGAGTGGACGGCTCAAGGAGAACCTTTATTTCTGTAATATTATTTCTCCTTCAATATGGAGGTATAAGAGTCCACTATCGAAGATAACTTTGAATATCGACCGCGAAACCTTGCGATATGGCCGGTTCAAGTTTTGATCCAGTGGATTTGAATCCTGATGCGAAGAAATTATATGATATGTTCAAGAATGTCGATACTCTCTTATACCTGGGTTATGATTCTCATTATGTCCTATCGGTGGTGATACGACTGTTGAACCTCGAGTCTGATTTTAACTTGTCGCAGGAATACTATGACCGGATAATTTAGTTTGTTTGAGAGTTGCCAAAAGGATCGAAGGAGTTTCCTGAAAACTTCTACAAGTCAAAGATGATAATACGAAAACTCGGATTAGGCTACGAAAAGATAGATTGTTATCGAAACGGCTGCATATTGCACTACAAAGAGAACAATAATAAAAATAAATATATTTTCTATCATGCGGACCGGTATAAGACTATTCGGGGCAAAGGAAAGTCAACTGCCCGAGCAAGGTTACGTCCTTACAAGTACATACAGTTTTTGCCGATCACAAAGAGGCTGCAAAGGATGTATATATCCGCAAATGCAGGACAACACAAGACATAGCATAGCAAGGAATGAAAGATGAATGAAGGAGAATTATCTTATCCTTCCGATGGAGAAGTATGTAAATATTTTGATCTGTATCATCCTGAATTTGTTGCAGATCCCAAGAATGTCCGATTGAGTTTATGTTCTTATGGATTCACTCATTTGGGACAATTGGGATCTCAGTACTCTTGTTGGCCGATAATTTTTACTCCTTATAATCTACCACCGTAGATGTATATGAAGACTCTTTACATGTTCGTGACACTTATCATACCCGGTCCAAAAACTCTAAAGAAGAACATCGATATCTACTTGCAGCCGTTGGTAGATGAGTTAAAACAATTGTGGCAATTCAGCATTCAGACATATGATATATTGAAGGAGCAGAACTTTCAGATGATAGTGTCTCTTATGTAGACCATCAACGATTTTCCAGCATATAGGATATTATTGGGGTAGAGTACTCATGGTACTTTGTCTCGTCCGATATATATGAAAAAGAGTAAGGCATTCTATCTCCAGAATAGAGGAAAAGCATGCTTTTTTTATTGTCACTGTCAGTTCCTTCCTACGTCGCATCCGTGGAGAAGGAACATAGATGCCTTTAGAGCTGATAAACAGGAACTATCTCCTCCCTCATTGAGACTAACATGAGACAGTTTGAAAAGAGGTAGATAGATTGTCGATTATGATGGAAGATCTGATATCGGCCGATCACTTTGAATGGTTCAGATGTGGCATAATTGGACAAAGCAGTGTATCTTTTGGGACTTATCTTATTGAAAGGACAATCTTATATGCACAATCTTGATGCCATGCATATCGAAAAGAATATATTTGACAACATATTCAATACTGTGATGGATATCAAGGAAAAAATGAAAGACAATGTCAAAGCAAGAATTAATATAAAAATTATTTACAGGCGTTCAGATTTGAACCTAAAATAAAGTGGCAACAGGAATTGGGTCAAGCCTCCAACACTATTTACATTGAGTAGGGAGGATAAATTGACACTACTAGAATAAGCGGGATTAGCGACGTTTTTTAGCGACTCGATGTAAAAACGTCGCTAATTTAGCGACTCACTGTGAAAACGTCGCTAGACGTCGCTAATTGGTGATATTTAGTGACGTTTAGCGACTTTTATTCAGTTTATAAAAGATTAGTCGCTATAAGTTCAATTTAGGTCGCTAAACGTCGCTAATATATTTTATTTAGCGACGTTATTTAGCGACGTAGATATTTTGGACATTTAGCGACATCATTAGCGACGTTTAAGACGGCGCTAAATTAGCGACTTCGTTATTAGCGTCGCTAAAATGTTGCTAAATTCTAAATTAGCGACGTCATTATTGGCGTCGCTAAAATGTCGCTAAATTTTTCACTTAGGGCTAATTCCCCCCATTTCCTTCGATCTCTCCTTCTCCCCCTCCCAAATTTCAAACCGTCCTCCTTCCTCCCTCCGGCGACCCCTCCTCCCTCCGGGGCCGCCTTCTCCCTCCCGGTGACCCTCCTCCAGCCGCGTCCTCCTCCTCCTCCTCCTCCTCCTCCTCTAGGTAAACCCTAACTCTCTCTCTCTCTCTCTCTTTCTCAGGACACGCATGTGACATTGACACAGACATGACACATACACACACAGACACTGACACAGACACGACACACACACACACACTGACACAGACACTGATCAGGACCTAGGGTTAGGGTTAGGGTTAGGTTTTTTGACCTGGGTCCTTGTGTTAACAGTGTGGAGATGGTGTATACTGGATCTTGTGAGGAGTGTACAAAAGTGAACACTGCTCTATGACAGTGTGTCCTTGTGTTAACAGTGCGTATATGTGTTCTTGAGTAAGGTGTGTAGTGCGTATATGGCGTCGGGGCGCGGGGCTTTTGCGGGGCTCCAAAAACGGGTCGCCCGATCCAGACCCTATTTATATATATATATATATATATATATATTTTAGCCATTTTAGTTTGATAAGGTTATACTTGCTTGGTAAGATTGTCCTTCAAAAGTTCATTTTTATATATTTTCCACATAAATAGTACGGATAAATTTGGTATACAATATGTTGGAGGGATTTGTACAGAATATCAAAATTTTATTTAGTAGTTATTGATAGTGAACGACTTTTTACTACTTGCATATTAGGGAGGAATTTAGCTTTCTTAAAGAAAATTTTCTCCAAAGAGAATTAATAAATGTTAACCCTTAGAGGATTTGAAGGACTTGTATATCAAGGTAGGATTATATGATATAGGATGGGAAGCAGGGATTTGGAATAGAAGACATTAAGTACAAATTTCCTTCATTGTAGGCTATCATCAAGGACGTCATTAAGTGCTTACCACTCTTTGCAACATTTAGGGACCATCATTAAGTTCTTAGTTTCTTACCTCACTTGGTAATGTTTATGCATGAATGTACACAGTATTTAGAATGACATTTCTTGGTTATGTTCTTTAACGATGGTACCGTACTAATTGGTGAGCATATAAATATTGACTTTTAGAATAGGTTTAGCAAGAAACACGAAACAAACAAGGGGTGTGTGTGTGTGGAGGGAGGGAGAACAAGGGTATTATGGTCATTTTGTTCGCACATGTCGCTTACAACAAAAGAAAAGTAATATCCACCAACTGTCGTTGGGTACTAAATTACTAACCCTATTAGAGCATCTCCAACCCTATTGTCTTATTTTGGGTTGTGATTTGTATGTTGCATGAGGCACAAGATAATGTATTTCCTATGTGGCAATATTATATTCACACAAGACAATGAGATAGAAAAGTGTTATCCAATGCAAAAGTATTGAGAAAACAATAAAAACTATTTTTTTTCCAACTTCCAAGACAACTTTTCTTTATATGAAAGTTAGCATGATGAAGATGCTATGGAATATTTTGGACGCAAGAATATTTCGGATGCAAGAACAAGGTTCACGGATATTTTTCTCTCTTGAGCAAGCAAAGCTAGTAATTCAATATCAAACCATTTTCTGTGGAGGTTATTTCGTGGTGCCTTCTTTCCTTGGCATGTGCGGACAAAATGGCCAAACTACACTTATGCTCTGGACAAAGGTATTTTATGGTAGTCTAAAAAGAAAGGGAGAATGCCAAGCATGTTTGATCTTGCACACGACAAAATCATTATTTCGATACTGATTTTTGCCATACGTTTTTTCTTTTTTCCTTTTTGTTTTTTCTTTAGTGAATTGACTGGAAAGATGGCTCAATGTCTGTACTGGACAGAGTATCTTATGGTATCAGTGGGGATCAATATCTAATCAGGCCAAAATACGATGTGGATGATGCGTATCGCTTTCGATACCTATCGACACTGTGAGCCTTGGTTTAGATCAGAACCTGACCTGCTAACCTGACCTTTTAACCTATTAAGCATCAGTTTATTTTGTGTTCCCCGCATAAATGTTTCAGAATGAGTACGGGATCATTCTACAGTCAAAATATGATCTACCTCTTGTAAGAAATATTGTAGATGTGGACTCAACGGAAGTTACTCATTACACGAGTAATAATATAGAAGATATAGAATTATCCGAAGAGGAAGACGAAGTAGATGAAAGTGAAGACGAGGAGGAGGAAGAGGACGAGAAAGGCGAACAAGATAAATTTTCTGAAGATAATTGAAAATAAAATATTTTACCTGTAGAATGTAACTAGATTTTGACTGTAGAATGTACTATTTTAACGAATATATGTATTATATTTTGACTGTAGAATGCTTTGAGATATGCATCACATTTTGACTGTAGAATGTACTATATATTTGTGTTTTTCTATATTCATCATATGTTGTTATCAGGTATGACAGGACGACGCGGAGGATTCGGCAGGTCCTGAGGTAGACAGAGTGCTCCTCCGGTACTGCCTACTGCTGGTTTCGGATCATCGTCGCCCAGTACTCCAGTATATCGATCACTCACATCTCTGACTGTTGGAACGAGTAGTTCCAGGCGTGATAGTACTCCCCCGTCCAGCGTTCCTCCTACTGACGGAACCATGGGGACAGATGAGCATGTCGAGGAGGTCGTGCCCACGTTGTCCCAGCATCAGCAAGATCCTCCATGCGCACCTCCGGAGGAGACGAGGACAGAGATTTGGGCCGACGGTACAAAGTAAGTCAATTAGATGGTTTAGCATAATATATATCGTGTATTTCTTTATTCATCATATATTGACTTTTCGATCAAAATAATTATCTCTGTATAGATATCGTCCATCGTCGGTTCAGAGACGCCTGGGCTAATTTCTGAGGAACAACTACGGTGGCCCTTGGATCAACTACTCTGAGGCTCCGGAGGAGAGGAAGGCATTCTAGTTTGCGTACTTCCAAGTAAAAGTATATTAAATAAATCCTCTAATTTATGCATATTATATAACTTATCCGTGATGCTCACTTACTAAATTATTTATTGTAGCAAACGTATTTCTATCCTCCGCACCGGGCCGAGTTGATCGAGCGGCTATTTCCTACCGTTGCTGCCATGCTTATCCGAGATGCTCTGGATGACCAGAAGGCTCGTGATCGTGCTGGAAAACCGATCCAAGGTTGGATCACGCTTGAGCAGTGGACTGCGATGAGGGCTAGATTCGACGATCCGAGCTACAAGGAAAGGTCTGAGAAGGCCAAGGCGGCTAGGCGGAATGCGGCCAAGTGGTGTGGTGGCTCGATTCCGATGACAGAACATATCCATCGTTTGGTATGTTTTTTCTTTTAAAATATATTATTTTAATGTAAGTACCATAAAATGATAGTAGGAAAAAATATTTAAGTTTAGTACTAAATAATATATTTTTAACAGGTACAGAGGATGCAAACATGGTGACCGTCTTCTTGGCCACCATCGCAAGGACGGTAATCTCATTGATGAAAGGGCCTCGCAGACCTATATAAGTATTACTTTACTTTGTGTTAATTTTAATATAACTTAGGCAATTATCGAATTTCTAAACCTTTCTAGGCCGAGTATCTTAGGCTGCGTGAGCGGGCGACTGCTAGTGCACCTACACCTGGAGAGGCTGGTACTTCCTCGCAGCCCGCTCCAGCTCCATCGGCGGATGACCTGTGGGTGACCGCAGCTGGTGGTCTCCAAAGGGGTACGTACTACGGTACGGGATCCTATGGCGCCCTGGTTACGACGCAGTCATCTAGGGCCTCCCCGACAGCTGCGTATTCCACACAGCCCTCGCAGTCGTCGGCCAGAGTCCAGGAGACCGTTGACCATTAGATTGTGTCTCTCCGTGACGAGTTGCTGCAAAGGATGGAGGAGCAGCCCCGGTCCCAGCCGCAGGCGGACGATCCGACGCTCATCGCACGATTCGATATGCTCGACCGCAGCATCACGGAGCTCCAGGATTTGACAAATGATATTAGAGCCTCGACAGACCGTAACATCATGGAGCTGTTGGTATCACAGCTATCGATGGGTGAGAGGCTGACGATGATGCAGGATTCAATGTTTCATAGCAGTACGAGGCTGCTATCTACTATGGATTCTTACAACCAGCGACTCAAAGACTTGGAGCGGGGACGGCCTTCTGGTGCACCTACATCGACACAGAGTCCACCGACGTCATTGCCTTCTCCATCGACATCGGTGTCGATTCCACGGGAGCAGTATGAGCTGTTCTTATCCTTCATACGCGCCGGTGGTCAGCCTCCTGCAGATCCGCAGTAGTATAGCTAGTTGCTGGATATTTGTATTTTTTTATTATTTAGGATGAGATTGAATGAATATATATTTGCCGTATTCTTTACGATGAGATTTGTTGGATGCTTTCTTTTCTTCAAATTTTATTATATTATTCATATTAAATATGTTATTTTACCGGTGTTGAGTGTTCAACCCAAGGGGGTTGGCGAACCCAGAAATTCAACGGAGGGTTGCTCCGGGTCTATTTGTACTGATTGTGATTTAATAAACTGCAAGAATAATAGTTTGGACACAATTCAAAATTCTTTTTTTATTTTTTCTGTAAAATTAGCGACGTTTTAAGCGATGTTTAGCGACATGTAGACACGTTGCTAAATACGTCGCTAATTAGCGTCGTTAATACACGTCGCTAACGACGTCGCTAAACATGTCGCTAAAAATGTCGCTGTACGTCGCAAATTACTGACATGGCAGTATTGCCAGGTTATTAAAGACGTCGTTGTAACATCGCTATATAAGTCACTAATTAGCGACGTTTAGCGACGTTAATTAACGTCGCTAATTAGTGACGCGGCGTCGCTAAACGTCGCTAATTTTAGCGACACATTTAAGTCGCTAAAAAATGACGGCATAGCAACGTTTAGCGACATTTTTTTTAGCAACTTGCTTTTTTTCGACTTTTTTGAAACATCGCTAATTACGTCGCTAAATGTGATTAGCGACATTTTTTCGTCATTTAGCGACATTTTTAAACGTCGCTAATTTGACTTTTTCTGGTAGTGTGATAATATGCAACTGGATTTCAAATTTGAGATTTTTTGACAACTACGTGTCAAATCTAGCAAGATGTGTTGATCTCAACGAACGCAGGTTGACAGGGATAAAGAGCCATGATTTCCATGTATTTATGGAGAGGTTACTACCTATTGCTCTGAGAGAGATATTGCCTAATCAAGTATGGACTCCATTGGCCAAATTATCTATATTATTTAGAGATTTGTGTTCAAACAAGTGGATGGTGCAACATATAAAGGAGAAGATTATATTGACATTGTGTAAGTTAGAAAGGGTGCTTCCCCTAATTTTTTTGATAGTATGGAGCATTTGTCGATTCATCTTGCATATAAAGCATGCGTCGGTGCTCTTGTCCATTATCGATAGATGTATCCATTTGAGAGGTATAAATTCTTTATGCTAATAATTTTTTTATTCAAATAATTCAAAGATTCAATATATTATCTATAGGTATCTACATCACTTGAAGAAGAATGTTTGCAATAAGGCTCATGCAGAAGCTTCGATATATAAAGCATATATCATTGAGGATGTTTCAAACTTTTGCTCTATCTACTTTGATACTCATGTCAGAACAAATTGCAATAAAGCCCCAGGGAATTATGACGGTGGGGTTGATGCCCCGAATAGTGTAATCCACACTATCTTCAATATGGGAGGAAAACCTACATGTGCTACTAAAGTACGTTGGTTGGAAAACGATGAGTTTGAAGCCGATCATCGGTATATATTGTTAAATAGTGGTATAAAAGTGATGCAAGATATTGAGAAGTAAGCGACACATCTTTCATAGATATTTCAATTTTGTATATACTTGGAAACGAATTGCTCTAATTGTTCTCCTTATTTTCACAGTACTTTTAGAGATGAGGTAAAAATGGAGAGACCTAATATTAATGAAGATAATCTTGCTAGAGAGATTGATAGAAAATTTCTATCATGGTAACATAATTATGTACGCATCCTAAATATTAAGCATTCTAAATGTAGCATTCAGACCAATATTTTTCTAATGTCTATACGATACGTGATATTTCAGGTTTTTCGTCCTAGTACAGACTTACAGAACGAACAACTTCGAGTATTAGCTATCAGACCAAGCAAGAGGGCAAAGTGTTGGGATGGATACACCATCAATTGGTTTAAATTTAGAACCACTGATAAGTCTATTAATTAATCATTTGTCGATGAGTAGGCTAATTATATAAAGAATTCTGGAGTATGTGTGAGGGGTTCAGTCTATGATGCTGATCCAGAATTCGACTATTACAGTTTACTAAGAGATATCGTGGAGCTGGATTACTCTTATGAGAAAAAAATTGTGCTATTTAAATATGATTGGTTTGACACAACACCCAAGCAATGATGGAAAATTGACAAACAGTTTAGGTTTATTGATATAAAATATAGAAAAATATATATTTTTTTTGAACCATTTGTGTTGGCTAGTCAAACGGCTCAAGTGTATTATACGAGCTATCCTAGTCGACGATACAATAATAAAGATTGATGGGTTGTATGCAAAACTAAAGCTAGAAACACATATAATGTTGGGGATCTAACATACCAAGAGGATGGGGTGGTCATGCCTCAACTTGCATATATGAGTTTGGCCGGCGTTGATGGTATGGAGGTTGATGTTACCGTAGAGGATGATAGATTTGACGAAGAGATTAAGATAGAAGATTCACCTCATATAGAGGAGAACTCTAATATGGAGGTATCGAACGAGGAACAAGAATTGGAATATGAAGGTGATAGTGATAGTGGAAGTAAAAATAAAAATAAAGAAGTAGAAGATGAAGACGATTCAAAAAATGATTCGAAAGACGAAGACGATTCGGAAGATAAAAAAGATTAGTACGTACATTCATATGCATTAGTTTAGATATTTATTTAATTATTTTATGACACAATTATTATTTATTTTATCATCACACTAGTATTTACTTATTTTACCACACCATTACTTTATGATTATCTGTTTGATGACACTATTTTTTTATGTGTTGTATTTTACCTATAGTTTGGCGGGACGAGGACGACGACAAGTTCAGAGAGGATCATATTCTCAATATCCTCTGTCCACTACGCTTGCTATCCCAGATTATCACACACGACCTGAGGACGAGTTCGTAAATACGGAGGATGATTTATCCTCTCTATATACTCGTTCTTTCATAGGAGGAGCTACTCCATCTCCCGGATTTCCATCAGCTGCTACCCCTTCTTCTACTCCAGCCACTACCGAGACTACTATACTGGCTACTCTACCAGTTGCTCCCACAGGAGAAAATCTATTTTCATGCCTTCTTGTTGACAACGGAGTATATGTCCGTTGTCCATGATTTGCAGACCCCTACTCTATCAGAGTGGCCTTACAATTTCTGTCGTCCCAAGCTATGGGCCGATGGAGCGACGTAAGCATTTATTTGTCAATTTACATATTTATTTTGTATTTTTTATTCTAATTGTATATTGCCTACTTATTTCAGATTTTTTCCGATCAAGGCTGCTAATGATCTGGGAGAGATCATGCGGGGCTACTATGATTGCCCTTATATCAACTTCAGTGACATCCCGCTCGATCGATGATTCGCTTGGCTGGAGAAGCTCAGGGTATGTATATGAATTTTATTTATAATAATATATTTTTTTATTAAAATGATAAAAAATAATTTTATAATTTGCAGAGATTATACTGGTGGCATGATCATAGAGATAGTGATATCCAGAAGTGCTACAAGACCGTCGCCAACAAGAGGTTGAGAATATGATCAATGACTAGAAGGCGCTAGCGTTACTTAGACCGGATCACCGCAAGGAGTGGATGAAGGCAAAGTACTGGGAGAAGATGAAGAAGAAGATGGACACCTCGGCCTACAAGGCCATGTGCGAGAAGGCGAAGGTTGCCCGTGCTAAGGGTGATCTCTATATTGGTGGATCCATTTTGACCTTCGAGCATTTTCGACGGATGGTTAGTATTAAAAGTTTTCGCTAGATCAGTTATTTTGTAATTCTAATTTTTTTTTTGCTTATTTATTAATTGCTTAATTTTTACAGTGTGATGAGGCCGCCAAAGCCGGAGAAGACCCCAAGACCGTCGACTTCCCAGCAATCTTCCAGCGGACCCACAAAAGAAAGAATGATGGGAAGCTCGTAGATAAGCATGCCGCCAAAGCATATGTAAGTTATCTTTATAAAATTTTGTCAATTTAATTAGATTATTTTATAATTTAATTAGATTCTATATTTCTAGGTCAAAATAGACTCTAGGTCAAACAGTCAAACTATGACATTTTCTTGTATCTAGGTTGATTTTTTATCCATTCTAATAGTTTATGAAGTTATATTAGGTTAAATTAAGATTGTAAAAGCATATAAAAGAGAAAAACCTATCTATCGCATGTAAATTAATCGACAAGGGTGATTACTATTTCATTCAATTTCAAAAATACTAAGAAACAACATTGTAAATACTTAAAATTATACACCTTGGTTAATAGCCTATTTTAAGAAACAATACTATAAATACTATAAATACTTAAAATTAAAATTTTAATCAATTTATTTTAAACTTCATAGGAATGATCCGATACCAATTCCGATTCTGATACTTTGAACCTTGGTTAATATCCTATTTTAAGATTTCTTGGAAATCAAATATAGCAAATATAACTCAAATTATATACATATACTATGATATATATAGTATCTAATATGATACTCTAACCAAAATCAAATATAGAACATATAACTCTAAACCTATTTATATAAATAAATATAGGAGACGTACGAGACATTAGAGGGGGGCGCTGAGAGCAGTACGCTGACTGAGAGACGATCGGTGGGTACAACCTGTCAGGAGGGGGAAAGGCGGCAGCCTGTACTATACCAGATCGTTGGCATCCCAGCCATCGGTTCTTTTCAGAGCTCCTCCGACGGCTACTCCAGCTCCATCAGTGCCCGGCTCCGATGTTCCTTCTGATGCGATGTCTCTAGAGCAGCTCATGACGACTGTGCATGAGCTACATGGGCTGGTCCAACAGTTAATAGATACTTATGATGCTGCAGCACCTGCTTCTCCGACTGCTACTATGACGGCTCCTCCGACGGCTACTACGTTGGGTCCTCCAGCTACTACGACGGCTCCAGCTCCTCCGACGACATCGATGGGTCATCCATCTCCTTCGACGGCTCCTGCCACTATTCCGTCTGTCGTTGCTCCTAATGATCTACATGATATCATCGCTGTGGTTGTGGCGCAGTACATGGCTAGCCGACAACCGCCTCCATTTTTTACCGTCGACTTAATAGATTTTTTGATTTTGTGGAAATTTTTTGAGTTAATTGTATTTTTTGACTTGATTGTATTTATTTGACTTTGTGGGATTGTATAACAGTTATTTGTACATGTTTGGATAACTCTACTTTATTATTTCATTGTATATATAATATTTGTACATGTTTGTGTGGGTTTTATTAGTTTGTGTGGAATTTACTTACGTGAAATTTATTTGTGTGAAAATTGGTGAATGTATAACAGGTATATGCTCAGCAGAAATTAATTTATGGAAAAATATTACCTTTAGCGACAGACTGGCGACGTAATAGCGACATAAAATCTGGAAAATCTCAGGTCAGCGACCGATTATCGACGAAAAATCTCAGGCCAGCGACTACCTAGCGACGGACTATCCGTTGCTAAAATGTCTGATACACACAAATGTACCAAACATGTATCAGAGTCCGTCGCTAACATCTGTCGCTAATCCGTCACTGAGAGTGACGACTTAGCGACGGATTAGCGACGAACTCTATGAGTCCTCAATGTGCAAAACCTTCTGAAAATTTTGACAAATTTTAGGCTCATATAATCCGTCGCTATTTTTTCGGTAAAGAGTCAGAAAGTTTAGCGACAAAAAGTATACGTCACTGATCGTCGCTGGATTTATGTCGCTCAATCCATTATGCGACGGAATTTCCGTAGCGACATTAATTTTTTCGACGGAATATTTCCGTCACTAATCAGTCGCTAAATGCAAATAGCGACGAAAATATGCATTTTAGCGACGAATAATTCCGTCGCTAAAACAGTTTATTTTTGTAGTGTTATATCTCTTCATGACAGTCTTAATCGCCTTCCAGGACCAATTGAGTTGGCCCCTCTGACATTCCAAGTGAGAAATGTCATTGACCACCTATGTCGTGTGTCCCTTGAGCCTCCATGACCTTCTCCCGGACGGTAGGAGTTGGCCATTCCTAATAGATCATCATTTCCCTGTTGGTAGCGCCTCCCTCACTTCTTATTTACCTTAGATCCTTAGATCCTTTATCCAGAACTGCTGGACTTCCCATGCTCGATTGGAACTGCACCTCCATATTAGTTTCTTCACCCCCCTCTCCTCTGTGCCTCCTCCTTGAATACGACCAATGCAGTCCCTGTGGGATTCTCACCTGCATTGTTGTGCTCCGGTAGTTGTCTTTTCCCTAGAACTGAGCTATTGTTCTCCTGACTTAGTTCCTGAACCATCCTCTTCCTGAGTCACTCCCATGCTCTCTTCCATATTCTGGTCTACTTTCAACCCCCTCTATTCTCCGTCTTGGTTGTCTCCTTCCTCTTGATCATGCCTTTACACACGGTGGGGGAACCCACTCATAGTCAACGATTTGGCGAGTCCGCTCTCCGTTTGGTAGATACACATCGACCGCTCTTGGAAGTTCACGTGTTGCATCTATTTCCACAAAAACACGTCCATATGACAGCAGTTTTCGTCGGGCTGTAGGTACATCCGCACGGATTGGTTTGCCTACCATGCTTGCAATCTTCATGATCGAAGGGGTACTGTCATTAGCCGATCCTTCTAGAAGTTTGACTCTGGGTGCCAACGTTTGATTATGACCAACCTCCCATCGAACGTTCAAGGGTCACCTTCCAATATTCTTTTTAGATCTTCTTCCAGGGAGAACTTAATGAAGTAAAATCCATTCTCTCTAGAGAATATCTTCATTGTACATTTTGGTCGCCAAACCCTATGGTAGCTGGCCATAGAACGGCTTATTGTCCATCACGTATAGGATGAGGATGTTTTTCCAATACTCCAATGTTTCCTGGATGTCATCTTCAGTTATATCTCGATTTTTTTTTCCTGTAATTATCTGGTCTGTTAATACTTGAAGCAAGTGGCTCCTGTTGAATTGGATTAGTTATGTATGCTGAGTTCACATACTTCGGCATTGATCTGCTTCTTTAACAGGTTTACATTTGGGGTGTTTAAACACTTTAGGAGTTCTTTGTGGATTTGTGAAAAGGATTAAATTATGGGAGGCAAACTACTGATCAGTAATAGTTCATTTGAAGTAGGACAATATAGTATGTCTTGATTTCTTTTCTTTTTTCTTATAGGTGTATTGAGTCTACAGTGATTGTTATTCGGTCAGTTTCCCATCTTATTACACCATTAACGTGTTTTTTTTTTTTTTGTATTTTCTTTGTTCTTTGGTTAGTTTCTTGAAGATGGCCGTGGAAAGGACATATCAAAAAAACAAAACAGATTAGGAATATATATCTTCTGCCATAGTTGAAAATGTCTAAAAAAGATTGTAACTCTTTTTATGGTTTCAAAATTATCTTTGAAGTGCGGTATTCGTTAGGACTATATCAGAATTGACTACAATTAGCATTGTCAGAATTTTGGCGGTGTTTCGTCGTCCCCAATCCGGATGTCACAATTTATAAAGATTCCAAATCTATAATGGAGAAATTACATATAATGGTGTTCCAAAGAGAAGAAAAAAAATGTTACAAAGCAAGTTGTGTGAGAGAGGATCAGAAATTTTGGTGTTTGAAATGATTTTCAATTTTGCGTAATAATTTAGTCCTTGGATCTAGAAGGCATATGAAAATAGAATAAGAATCTTTTTCGGATAAAAAAATTAAATATTCTGAAGAACCTCAGTTGGATTAAATTAAAAAAAATTAGCAAGTTTGTTTTCTCTCTGTGCTAAGAAAATATTCATTCTTTATTTCAATATACTTCAATTTAGTCACAAGAAATAGCCTAATTCTAATTCTGTAGGCTTTGAAGTTTTAACTGGCCATGGCTGTGGGCCGCTGTAGCTTTTGTTTAGTTTGATGTTTTGGATTTAGGCTCACCCACTCTTGAACCTAATCAGCAGTTGTGTGAATATTTTGTAAAGACGGTCTTGTGATGTTTTGGATCAGATTCTACTAACATAACATAATTTTACAGTAGTATACTCTCTACATCGCGCAATCGGTGCAATAGAATAATTAGTTGGATGATAACAAACTTCATTCACAGAGTTTTACACGGTAGGGGCAGATTTGAGATGAAGTTCGATGATGCGAATCGAAACTATCTAAAAATATAATGAAGTAAATGAAAATTGGTGACGGCCATAAAATAAAATTAGACACGTCTAATTTCCAAAATCAATGATAATTAACACCTATCTATTTAAAAAGAATGTTGGATTGGCAATGGTGGGACATTCATTCTCCCATGGCAATGGAGGGACATTCTTTAACTCGATGTTGGATTGGCAAGACACATCTCAAGATAAAAATGATTATATCGATTTCTATTGAAAACGAAGCGTGAAAATCGTTTTCTCAAATCAAAATATTGCGAGAGAACTAAGCAATAAAAACGCACAGAAATTAACTTTCCAAAATCACATAAAGCCAAACGCAAAAATTAACGATTTTGACTTGGACAATCCTTGCAAGAAAAACTACGTACGGGACGATCGGAATCAATACTAGAAAAGCCTTCAATGAATTAGAAGAGTACTCCCTCTACAAACTTCTCCACCGATCCAACCGGATCACCGCAACTACTCAAAGTAATGAAAACGGATTAAAAGAAGTTACCGAAGAACAGAGATGACGAGAGCAATCACTCCTGAAACGATCTCTCTTTGAAATAGCAAACAATCTCTCTTTCTCATCTCTGAAAGATGCAAGATTTGAAAACTCTCTCCTTATGTTTTTCTAATCGGAAATAAGAGTTAGGAAAGATCTATATATACCCCCCTAAATTCCACAGCAAATCCTCCATTTCATTGTCTTTGACTTTTCGAGCTTCTCCGACACATGGATGATGCTAGTCGCACTTCGAGATGTTCTCTACGTTGGTTGGAAACTTCACCCAACACCAACATATCTTTCTCTTTCCAACTAGGTGGAAGAGCTCGTCATTCCGACGATTCTACTATAGTACTCAAACTTTCCTTTTGATAGAACCATTGTGAATATATCATCTCTATTGTCCTCCGTGTGAACCTTCTCAAGTGTTGTATCCTTCGCCTCAAGCACATCTTGTATCCAATGATATCGAGTTGAAATATGCTTGTCCGACAACGAAATGTTGGATTCTTTCCAAGATGAATTATATTGTGGTTTTCATAAAGCAAAATTTACTGATGTTGCTTAAGCCTCATTTCCTGCATAAATTTTTTCATACATAGTAACTCCTTGTAAGCCTCCATCGCTGCAATGAACTATGTCTCTATCGTAGATAAGGCAACACACTTATGTACCACGATTGCCATGAAACTGCCCCACCAGCAAACATAATAACGTAGCCCAAATCGATCTCCTAATATCCACATTTCTAATCATATCATCATTAGCATAGCAAACCAGCTTAGCTCATCTGTAACCATCACTTTTTACCCCATGGATATTTTGGTAATTTTGTATGTGCTAATTTTTATTTTATTATATATTATGTTAGTATATTAAATGTTATAATAGTATATTAAATGTTATAATTAAATTGTTAGTGTTAGTGGTATGTTAGTGCTAATTAATGACCATAGTTAGTCTAATTAAATTAGTTAGTTGTCATGGAGAAAATATTCCCTATTAGTTGTAGAGATTCCTTCCATTTACCAATAAGATTCATTTTCCTCCCAATTTAAATTTAAATTAGATGATGCAATGGCACAACTAGTAAATTAGACCAATTCAAAGCCCTTGTATAGGTCGGCCATGTCATAGAGAGATTTGAATTCAATTTTTCCTCCATTCCTTCCTACTTCTTTTTCAAGCAACATTTATTTTATTTTTCACCAATTTCTAGATCTAGAATTTGAATTTCAACCTCATTTCTTCACCAATTCAATTCATTCTTCTTCCATTGGAGAGCAAGGAGCTTGGATCACTTGAGGACTGTTGAAGAGGAGTCAAAGCATTGGAGATCGTGTCTGATTCATCTTTCTCGCGTCCAAATTCGGAGTTTTTCAAAAGAGCTATACAAACACTAGATAATATTTTTATTTTTATCAAATTCATGGTTAGGAACACCCCTTGGGACTATAGGAACCTTTCCATGGTTGGAATTGACCCTCCAATGTTAGATCAAGGTGCTAGGAGCCTTCCAATTGGTAGATCTATGCTTGTGTCATGAGAAATGTTGAGTTTTAGCTCAATTTGGAGAAAATTCAAATTATGTCCATTAATTTGGTGATTGGTGTCCTCATGAGGACTATTAGTGTCTATTTGGTTGTATGTTGGTATCCGTGTGTCCACAATTGGATACGAAAAGTGTGTATCATGATACACCATAGAACGGATGGATTGAATTGGTAATTTCTTTGTAATAGTGTTCCATTGTGTAAACTTTTCATATATTTATTTGAATTACTTTTTCTAACTAAATTATAGTTATATTTTATTATATTAATTATGTTCTATGTGATTTTGTGGTATATCTTGGTGTTTGGAGTGTGTACCATGAGTGTATCATGGTATTTGTGTGTATCATAAGATGATGCACACTAGGTGTTTGATGTTGGGTGTTTGTATTGGTTTTGGTGTGTATTGCTAGTATGGGTGTGTTAGTGTAGTAGAGTGGTGGTGTGTGTGTGCACCATAGAGATTAGAGAGTGTGTGCTTAGTGTTTTAGTGTGTATTATTTTGAGGTGAGTGTATAGTGGAGAAGGGGAGATACTGGAGCATAGCAGCAGTGGGATTATGGGTGCAGGCAGGTTAGATAGGGAAAGGTAGAAGCTCGGGTTGCATTGCTCAGCATATTGGGTTCAGTACCATGCTATGGGCAATAGATAAGCGGTAGAGCAGGGAGTGTTGAGGGCTCTGTTGATCTTGCAGGTAGCAGTGTTTGCTGCATTACAAAAAGCATTGGTTCAGCAGCACCTGGATGAGCACTGCATAGAGGTTGGGGCCAAGGGGGGAGGAGCAGTTTGGTTTGCAGGCAATAACTCAGGTTCGGGTGCAGCAGTGATTGCATGCACAATAAGCATTGCAGATCCGTGTGCATTATATATTTAGAGTGTGTATATAATTTGGTAATTAGTGAGTGTATCATGGAGTAGTGGTTTGAGTGTGTTGGTGTGTGGTTGAGGAGTGACACACAAGAATTGGAGTGAATTGGAAGTAAGGGGAAGGTGGTTGAGACTGCAGGATTTGTAAGGGGCTCTGGTAGCAAGTGCAGGATGTCTGTGATCGAATTCTGCAACTAGGTGGGGTGTTGGCCTTGCAGTACAGTATGTTGCAAGTTGTGTTCATGTAGGGTAGAGTAGTAAGTTAGTAAGTCTTTGTACAGGAACTGTTGAAGTGTGTATCTGGTAATGTGGAGTAGGATATGGGGTATCAGACATGTCAGTGTGCAATAAGTAAGGTATCTAAGGTGTGTGTCCTAAATGTGAGACTATTATGTGTATAAGGAATTAAGTATCAGTTAAGGTATGTGATGTGTGTGAGTGTGGGTTTATGTGAAGGAATTTGAGTGTGTGTTAGAGTATTAAGGTAGGTTTAATTGGGGGTTTTGAGAGTAGATATATGTATTGAAGGTGTTGGTATTCTTAGATACCAAAGTATTAGTGTTAGTAAGAATTGGTATGTATTGATACCAAGGTACTAGGTTGGTATGTGAATATTGGTGTGGGAAGGTATTGGTTAGGATATAAAGTAGGTACTAGAGTGTTAAGGTATGAATAATAGTTAAGGTTTTAGGAAGAAATATCATAATAGACTAAGATAGGTAGGTATTGGTAGATAAGGAGTTAAGCTAAGGTATTGGGTTATTTTTATATATATAGCTAGGTAAGGGGGTTTATATTAAGATAATTGTAAGATATAGTTATATATGAGTCTATAGAGTGTATATATGATACTTAGTATATATTATTAACTAGTATGTCTTAGAAATTAGTGCTAGTAAGGTATTGACCTAGAATACCTATAATTGACTATTTTAGCTATGTAGGCCAACCAAGTAGCTAACTTGGAACCCAAATAAGGTAATTGACCTAGTTTGACTCAAATAACCTAGTTTTGACCTAGAAATGACCTAGAGACCTAGTTTTGAACTAGTTAAGCTTATTTATGATTCAAAAACACATGTTAACATGATAATTCATATTTAGGTCTTCGAGACTATGATACAGACACTGTTTGATATTTCAGCACTGATTCCAAACGAGTACATTCGCTGATAGTTTTTTTTGTTTGATAATTACTATGATTCATGTTTATAGTATTATCTTACTTGATTCCTGACACGATGGATACACGGATTGGTATTATATGGATTCACTTTCATAAGATACGTGCATCATACTTGTCTGGCCTATATCAGGACTCTTTCACTGGCTTCAGATCAGGATTCACTTACTGGCATCACTTACTTTATCTGGCTAGCCACGTATTTGATCTACATATCGGGACTTGTATTCATTTTACTAGTCGGACGAGAAAATACCTTAGTAGACATGTAAATATTCTAAAAATCTGGAACTACTTCCTTTTGGTCTAATCTGGAATAATAGCAGTAGCACACCTCACATGCGATGATCCATATTACTCCTAGTTGTTTACATGTCGAAAGTGGTATTTTAAATCATACTAGTTAAGTGTTGTCTTGTTGGTTTCACCCTATACTTGTTGATTTCACTCTATACTTATTGGATACATGTCATACCTACTTTAGCTATTGCTCTCACTTATTTACTTGTCTTTACTGCCAAACTTATTTGTTCACCCTATTTACATTTTCATGCTTTTATATTTATTTGCTTACTCTATTTTCTATATCCTGACTCTATGCTTATCTGCTCATCATGTATTACTTTATTGTTACTGTTTTATAGTCTTTATCAATTAATTAAAATTGCTATTGGGTTATAATCATTCCATCCTGACTGAAAAATATAATGGATTTGATCAAGTGGTGGTGATTGATTCTCATTTGATTCAACAATGCGATTTAATGAACGGGTTAGGTGTGTGTCCAGGCCACCCGCTAGCTTTAATCTAGAATTCGAGTTTTATCTAATTAAATTGTGTATATAAATTCTAAAGTTTGTTTTAACCATTTATTTAATTCGTAAATTAGTTTTTAGGTCTCTAATAATACCAATAATTCTTGAAAAATCCCTAAAAATTCTAGAAACTCATATATGTTCTTGTTGGTGAATTTCCATGGGAGTCTATCGTCATGGACAGTCAAAGTAATTACTAGAAGGGGATTTTCTTAGAAAATTAATTTCTATAAATTTCAAAAAATCCATAAATTCTAATAAAATCTAAAATGTTACAAAAAAATGTATTTATGGCTAGAATAGTCATAAAGTACTGGTTATAGACTAACTTGAGAATTTCTAGGCTATATTGGTTCAGTTAAAAGTTTCTAAATCTACAGAGACTTCATCTAACGATAAAATACCATGTATCTTATTTATATAGTATTAAATGTATTAATTGGTTCTTCTTGGTAATGGATGTAGCATATTTCCCAATCCAGAGGCCATATCTGACTGCAACAATAAGCATGTGCCTGGGGTTGCCATTTCTACCAATTATTGTTGAAGACCTATCATGCCCATCAGCTACTAGAAGACCACCTCGATGCGTACTAATACTTCTATCTTCTCCAAATGATTAGACTTCGGGTTTGTAAATTGTTTTATTAGGGTCACTAGGGGGTGTCGAAGATGAGTACCCAACTTTTGTGGAAAACTTGTAAGAACTTTAGTTTATCCGATTTAGTTCAATTTTTAGGCTTAAACCCGAAAGTTGAACCACTAAATCAAAATAATTAAAAGTCCCAACAAAAAATTGAACCATTTTCTTAAAATCGAACGAAATAGGCTAATGTTATTTGTTCTAGTTCTAATTGTGATTTAAAAATAAAGTAATGCTCAACCTTATTAGAGATAGCTATTGTAGTGCCCCTCCCTGCTCTGTTAGATGAATCATTTGCGCAATGTCGTTCAAACTTGGATTTTTCAATGGCTTGCTGGAGTCCCGCTCGGTCGAGAGAGAGTCCTCGTTTAGGTAGGTGGCTTCGATGAACCTGTCTTTCCCTTACCTTCACACTTAATAAAATGGATGTTATATGTTAGTTGTTATTCTATAAGTTGATGCATGTTAATAAAAGAAATGAACCCACATAGATAAAAGAATAATCTCACTTGTATCCTACTACTATATAATATGTAAATCTTAACTTGATGCTAGAGTAGACTGTCACACTGCTGCTTAAGATATGGATTCTTTATAAATATGTTTCAAACTGGTGTAACAAAGAGTTCTTAATGCTATCACTTAAAATATTCAATTTGCTGCCATAAAAGTAGATTTTTATGTTGTCGATGTATCCTATCACACTGATTGTAACATTGTATTAGAGTATTACATAGAATTATGTTCTACTACCTAGACAGAAAGACTATCACCTTGTACATTAAGAGTTCAGAGATGAGTAACATGAAAGGTTTGGGACCGTTAAGTCGCCAAGACAGTATCCCTGGACTGAAAACTGCATAGGTATGGAAGGTTTGAGATTTGATTAAACAGTTCGAGAGTATGATATAACTTTGAGTAGAGAATTATACAGTATTTTCTGATCTTATGACATGCATTTGTGTTAGAGTCCTTATGTTCACATATTTGCATGGTAACAGATAACTTGTGCACAAGGTTTGGTTCCTTGAACGATTTACGGGGCACCAGTATCGATTCGTCCTATGGGGAGCAGTGTTGACGTACTAGCGCGAGGATGAGTCGGGACGTCCAGTAGAGGGCTAGCTACCCGACTGGAAAGACAGTTGTCTCATCCAAAGTCCAAGATGGCTTGTGGTGCCAATGACCCTCATATAGGCTAGTCGACACGCTTACGTCCATCTTCGTACAGGTATGTTGGTAAAGTCTTGAAGGTAATGGGTGCACTACACACTATATTTTATGAGGCTAACATTTTCTTCTGCAGAGACACGCTCGTGACACTTGAGTATAACTTTTTGTTTCATTACATATTGATGTTATTCCTTTGCATATAATATGTACTCTTCACAACCTTAATGAATTAAGTCCATTAATTAGTTGAGCCAACTTCTGAAAATTGTATCAAGAGTTTGGTTCTATTTTTGGCACTATCACTTCTTGCAAAAATCCACAGAAAAAATCCCTTATCACACATTTCAAAACCCTAGATTTTTTTCCCATCCAAGTAACCTCCAATACCATTTCCAGTCTTAACCCTAGTTGCCACTGTCAAAAACCCTAACTCGTCTCAACCATCCTCTCTAGCCCAATTCCTAGAAACCTATCTTCATATCCCAACCGCCATCACCTACTAGTCAATACCAACACCCAAGCCCAAACCCTAAAATCCTCTAGTTGCTACTCCATCTTCTATACATCTAAACGAACTCTACTAGAACTAACCACTACATCCCTTTTTTATCATTACAAGGCAACTCGATACCACCTTTAATTAGTCATCTCAATACTGCCTCCAAGTTACCGCTTCGAATGCCTCTAATTTACAGGTACTCTATGACCATATCTCATTTATTACAGGAGAAGTTACCCGAGCACAACATTTCTTGGTTGGTCACCTCTACCATAGTTGTCATGCCCCGTTTCCATGAAACCAAATATCCATGTTGGATGTGATGCCGCATAAGCCTAAGTTGCGCTTGTGCAAGGCAAGCACCAAAATAGCTGATTGAGTACTAAGTTACAGAGTCATTGCAACACAGATAATCATCATAAAAGTTAAATCCACACAAGATATACAAAAGAATGATTCTCTTTATTGATATTGAAACAAAAGTTACACCGGCTCGAAGCCAAAGTACAATCCCTCTAGCCCCCCCCCCCCCCCACCTCTCTCTCTCTCAATACAATGAATCATGCTCTAAGTTTTACAACATAAGAACGATATAATAGATGATGTTTCATACATTATATCATTTATACAAAGAAAACCTTCATCGCAGCCGTAATGCCTCGGGTGGCCAACCAAGCTCCAACGCCTTAGCAATCCGAGAAAAACTCCGCACCTGCGAGGTTCTGGTGGGGTGCCAATACATAAAGATACAGTAGTGAGGGGCATCTCGCCCCACTCAACCAAACCAACACATTATTTTAGTGAGTGTACACAATTCAGTAGTTTTTCTAATCTTGTCTTAGGATCAGTTTCATGGCATAGTAGCATATGTGAAGTGTCCTTCCGCTTGGCTCATGGGGATGCTAGAGGGAGTAGTGGCGCATGGCACTGATGGCGCATGCGGACACTAGTTACTTAGTGGTGCATGACACTGTTGGCGCATGGGAACACTAGTCACTTAGTAGCACATGGAACTGCTGGCACATAAAAAACTAGTTATGAAATGGTCGGCGCATGACACTGGATCATTAGGCGCATGGGACTTGATCACTGCGGCACATGACTTTTGATTATTGTTGGCACATGGTAGAGATTTTGTATGCTTCTACAAGACCCCCTTCAAAGTTTTTGAACTTTCAACTTTGTATGTTTCTTAAGTTCAAAATTCTTTTTTACAGAAGCATAGAGGAGATTATAGAAGCATAAAAAATCATGCAAGTCGTATAAAGGTCATGCCCCCTCAAAAGAACAAAAATAGGCCGTAGAGGAGCTACATGCGGCCTGAACAACTAAGCCGCAGAGAAGCCACATGCGGCTTGATCAACCAAACGATCTAGAATCTGCATAGTATACTCTATGTGGCTTGAACGACCACAGAGCATGGAGCCGCATAAGACCCCCCCCCCCCCCCGATACAGCATTCGATGTCTGTCAGACTCTCTGACCCATCACTCATCACACTGTGATTCTTCGAGACTCGTGAAGACGACAGCTCAGGAAAAGATAAAAAGTCACATCAACTCATTGATGGCCTCGACGGACGTGCCATGCCATGCTATGTGCTCGCTCATATGCGGCCACATACCCATGCGACCTCGTTATCATGTGGCCAGAGTGTCCATCCGACCAAGGCTAAATGAGAGCACGTATGCGACGATATACCCATGCGGCCTCATCATCATGCAGCCAGAGTGTCCATCCGACCAAGTCCAAACGAGAGCACATATGCGACCAAAATACCGTACGACCAGAGTGTCCACCTGACCAAGGCCAAGCGAGAGGACATATGCAGCCAGAAAACTATATGGCCATGACGTTATGCGGCTTTCTATCTTTATGTTCCAACCAAAGAAGATTTCTCTCACGATCAGTACTGACTACATGTCCAGCTGACCAAGTCACGCACGTAACGGGTTAAAAATAATCCCGAGATCTCATCAATAGCATATCCCAACCGAAGCCATATGGCAATCTGCCTATAGTATGTGATGACAGTTGTAACCATATTCTGTTGAAGAAGCCCCCTGCGGCCACCAAACAGAAGCATATGCGTCACCTTTATACCCTAAGCATGATGGCTATAAATAGGAGCAACTTGGACGTTCCAGAGGGCTAGATTTTTTGCTTCAGAGACCATACCCCTGCAGAGCTACGTACGTGCACACAAGCTCCAGAGAGAGAAGAGAAGAGAGCATCCGCATTCCCTCATTAGACCGTCAATAGAGTAAAGGGGCCGCTACAGCGCTCGATCTCCATCGTCACACTACCCAGATTAAATATTGTACTTAGATCTTCTGTTTAGGATTTTATTGTATGTTTGTTTGTTATTAAACAAAAGTGTACCTAAACTCACTTGTAATGGCGAACAGAGATAACATCAGGAACTACAACAGTGCATCTGTGAAGTATCCTTCCGCTTGGCACATCTATTCACTTGGCGCATCATGTTGTGTTAGCATATCAAATGTGGCCACTTAACTTGGCGCAACTGACTATTCTGCACAGCAGACATGGTCTCTTTGTTCGTGCTCTGAGCTGTCGGAATGAGCGTATTTTATCAAGGAACTTTCTCGGATTGCTCGATTCCCGATGGAGCATGGAAGGATATCATAATTGTCGTTATTCGTAACGAACAAGCATATTACCTGGAGGATTATCTGCGATCTTCTTACCTAGCCCACTGTAGCTTCTCTCTGTATGCGGCCAGGATGTGTGAAAGTGGCGGGGCTAGTCATCCTACCTGGGACTTCCTGTTTAGAACTCTTCTTATTTTTGTGGATATATTGGCTATTAGTATTTATACTAGAGGTAATATGGACGTAGTATATAATGACCCGCTCCGCTCAACTCGGAGGGTCGATTCAAACGGCACAAGTGTAGCGAACCGACCCATCTTGCTCAGCGAGATTGCTCGTTCGATGCAAAGACATTCATACTTGGATATTCAAATGGAATCAGACTCAGACTTTCAGAGGCTCGCTCGGAGCCTCGCTCGACCGATGCGATTCATCGCTAAGGTGGGTGGCCCCGGTGAACCTGTCTCTACTTAGCTGTACACCAAGAAAATGAATGATACATGCTAGTTTTCAGGCGATAACCTATGTATGCTAATAAAAGAGATGAACGCACATAGCTAAGGGGATAACCCCGTCTTGTCATTGTATAGAACATGAAGATTTTACTTGTTATTTGCATAGTCGGGCTTATTGAGTTGGAATATAGTAGCTTCTTACACATATGCCACAAAGTAGTGTGAGTTCATACTGAGGTGTTGCACTGCACGGAACATGATATAAAATAAAGTAAAATCATGTTGCATACATAGATGAGGAAGGCTATTAAGTAGTCGCTCCGAGTCAGGAGATGGGAAGAAAGGAAGGTACTCAGGATATGCAGATCACCGAGGCAGTCTCTAATCAAGAAGTTACGTAAGCAAAGAAAGATCCGAGTGAAGTCCTCGACAAAGATGGAACCGAGTTATTTCTCGGCTAGGATTGGAAGTGGGGGAGTAGTTGCATGGTCACGGATAACTGGTTGCGCACTAGGTAGAGAGAGTCCTCGACACGATTGCTGTGGCATCTGAATCGTGTCGGCCCAGGAGGACAATGCCAGTGTAGTCCTGGTAATACGCTAGCTGATGACTAGCGGGAGAGAGCGAGACATCCAGCAAGGCTTGCTACCAAGTTAGATGGGCGTTGACTCGTCAGATGGCTTGGGAGGCCCAACAAGGCTAGCAACCGAGCTAGGAAGAGAGTCGTCCATCGCAGATCTTGTCCAATATGGCTAACAGAGCCAGTGACCTTCATATAGATAAGTCATGTTTGCATAGCGACTATCCGCATTCAGAAGAGAAGTAACAGAAAGGAGTACGTTTGCACGATATTCTGCATAATTAGAATGGATGCACGATATCACACATAGTTCTAGTAAAATGGGCTTTGAAGCAGAGACACAACATAATACTTGGACTTCATAATTATTCTTTGTTATATAGTTGTAGAAGTATAAAATACGCTGGAGAATTGTACGCGTATTATACAGTCAAAACCTAACATGCATAAAGTCCGCGTAAAACAGCGCTTCAAGGCTGTGTAGCGTAAAACATGGTTTCAGAATTGCTCGCGTAAAATAGAGCTTCAGCGCTGTGTGGCATAAAATATGACTTCAGAGCTATTGGCGTAAAGAAAAGCTTCAGAGCTGCCCGCGTAAAGCAGCACTTCAAGGCTATTTTGACATAAAAGGTTGCTATACCTCCCTCCGACGTAAAATACGTTTGTTTTTAATGTAACGTAAAGTCATACGAGGAACTCTTCGTATTCCTCGGATGAATCTATCAGACAAAATAGTGAACCTGACTCCTGACAAAAGTACTGCACGACGATCGAGAGGATGGCTGTGATGATGATTTTGCACAGAGACCCAGACTATCGTTTAGTGACACATCCTGGATACAAGTCATTTTTTTATGCATTCAAGGAATATGCTGCCTATTCTACACAGGCGAAGATGAGTTTTTACGCTCAAGATGAGACAAAATCAGATGCCACATCAAAAGCTATTTTTTTGTACAGAGCTCGAGGCATATCTCGGCATTTAATGCACGAGATTGAGGCATATCTCTATATTTAATGCACGAGATGGGGGCAGATCTCTGTATTAAATGCATGAGATCTGGTTCTATTTTTAAACGACTGGGAGTGCTAAAACTGTGACTAATACGTTCACATCACCATCCTTTCATTTTATGCCAACCAGGCTATTTTTAACTATAGGAGTACGTCGTATGCTATCTCCTCAAAATACGTCAACTCAGGCTATATTTGCAAAGGTACGTGATAAGGCTATTTAGCTCAGAATACGCTCAAGACCTCAATCAGGAAGGATAATTGGCTATTATTACGCTGGTTATCTATTATTCATGCAGCATCAAGTTTTACGCAGAATTTGGCTTTTATGCCACCAAGACAGCTATTTGGCTTCTACGCCAACAAGATATCTATTTGGCTTTTACGCCAACAAGACAACTATTTGGCTTTTACGCCAACAAGATAGCTATTTGACTTTTATGCCAACGAGACAGTTATTTGGCTTTTACGCCAACCATTTCTACGCGAGGGACAATTACCTACGTGGCTTGCATGCCATGATCCTCGAGAAGCAGTTATACGCGTTACCTCATAATGGGACACGTGTCATACGCGGATTCAGGAGATCATTCAAACGTGGGTAGCAGTTATTATAACTGTCGCGTAAAAGATGTCACTTCCTTCACAGTTTGGTTTCTACGCCAACTGGACAGTTATTGTGACTGATCTCTATAAATAGAGACCCCTAGTCACAGGGTAAGGAGATCGAATAAAAAGACGAGCAAAGAGCACAGACAGAGAGTGTCGATTGACAACTTCGACAACGAGAATTTAATCCCACTTGCAACCTTTGAAGCTTCTTCTTCTTCTACAGCACTTCTTTATCATCGTGTGGTCCAAGGGACAAAGTGATCGACCGCAGATCAGACTCCTATAGCAATTTTTTCCCAGATTTATTTTTTGTTGTACTTAACATCCTCGTATAGGATTAATTGTACTTTTTTTTTGTAAACAAAGAAAGGGTTTCGTATAAACCTAGTTTTATTCTTTTGTTTATCATCAAACACAAGATGGCAACTCTACTGGGGATGAACTTTCTCATCTGACGAGAAAGCAATTGCTCAACACGATGTTGTATCCGTCGGATCGACGAAGAAGACTTTGGTCGTCCAATTTGACCAATCTGCTTATGAAGACATGCTTCATGCAGGGGGTAGCTCTCATTCCCTCTCTGTCCAGAACAACAGGAAGCTGCGTAAAGTGTGGATGCCCAAGATATCCTCTACCCTTCCTACAAGCTCTCCTCCTCTTATCAATAAGGTTGTGACTACACGGCCAATACGCCTTATGCGTAAAAAATTGTCTCCCGTCTGTGACGTGGCAGACAAAACTTCTGGAAATACCTCAGTGCTAATCCAGAAGTCTCAGATGCGCTCTGCGCGTAAAACTTTAACTCCCGTATATGATATGGCAGACAAAACTTCTGGCAATTCTCCAGTGCTAATCTAGAAGTCTAACACGCGCTCTACGCATAAAACTTTATCTCCCGTTTGTGACGTGACAGACAAAATTCCTAGCAAGGCCTCAGTGCCCGCGCAGAAATTTTAAACGCGCCATGCGCGTAAAAATACATCTTCCATCTATGATGAGGCAGATGGTCCCTTTGATCACATCAAGGGAAAACAAGCGACGAGTCTCCCAACCTCTAGGCTTGTACGCCCACCAAAGAAAAAGTTGCCCACTCTTCAGATTACGCGTGACGTTGGAGGCCGCTTGAGGACCATCCCTGTTTTACGCGAACCTGTGCAAAACTCTAAATTATGCCAGGATAAGTCTGTCCGCGTAAAAGAGACCCATTTTTCAGAAAAATACGCTCCTCAGACGGATGATGGATCATATGCTACTCACATGGGTGAACTACTGTATTTCTATGGCAGGGAAAGGGTTCTGGTCCCTAATCTCCATTATCCTACTGATATAAAAAGGCAGAATAAGCCTTCTTCTTCCTCTTCTGTTAATCCTCCTGATTTGCGTGATTTCTTGATCCAGAAATATAAAGACAGGGGATCTACTAATATGTCTATTATACCCCCTAGGGAGCATTGTTGTAATAGTCATAAGGTTATAATTAACTACTGCTGTTCTAAGGCAAAACGGTCAGTTTTCGACCGGTTAAACTACTCTTTATCCTTACAGGAAGAAGAACCAACACTTGCGTCGGTAAACATGCTTTGCACATTCCTAGAGGAAGGTCAAGTTCAAGACGTCATCCCTCTAGAACTCCGAGCCAAAGGAGATTTGACAAACTCCTTGAGAATATTGAGGCAGGTATTTTTTGAAACACCCGCTCGAGGTCACGACAATCGGCTTCATATTCTTGTGATTCCGACGCTGGAGGTCGCCCGCTTTCTGAATTTGATGCTGAAAGTATAGACTCGATCTCTACAGAGATCTATACTAATCCCTCAGTGGCATCCAGAGAAATAGGAGTTTATGTCGTTGGAGACAAACATGAAGAGGCTTCCCCATCAGGAAGTACGGAACAACGCATTGCTGTATTGGAAGCATCGCTTAAAGAGATGCATACCATGATGGAAATTATGCTCCAAATAATGGTGACTCAACATACAGCTGCGGTAGCTCAAGCACCTGTTCCTCCGACTCAACTATGTATGGGGGTAGACATGCCACCATCCAATGCAAGCAAGGAGCCTATTCAAAATCAAGAATCAGCTGCTCCTCAACCCCTTAACCCGGAGAATGTATTACCTCCTGTGGGAGTGACAATGCAACCGATCTCTCACCTCTCTGCTGTCCCTTTCCTAACTGAAGATCCGATACAGGCAGTTCGGGAATTAAAAGCCCAATTTGATGCCTTGAAGCATAAGGATCAGCTCAAGAAGTTAGGAATCAACCAGCCATACCCAGCTATCTGGGACGAGATCCCTTTCCCACCAAAATACAAACCACAGGCTATGGTTTTATTTGAGGAAAAAATATCACCAAGCCAGTATATGAATTACTTCAATATGATGACAGTGTTGTTGCAAGGGAATGATGCCCTTCTCACTCGAGTATTTAAAGGTTGTCTGTCTGGAGTGGCCTACAAATGGTACCGTAGTCTAGCGGATAATTGTATTACTTCTTTTGAAGATTTTAAGACTCTATTCTTTTCTCGATTCTACGAAGGAGGAATGGACATGTCTATGTCATCACTCATCGAAGTAAAACAGAAGGAGAAAGGAAACGTTCGTACTTTTATTGAATATTTTCGTCAGGCTACTTTGCAGATGCCTCTCGGAGTTCCAGATTCCTCCTTCGTAGACATTTGCATGAAGAACCTTCTCCCACTGATCTCAGTATTCACGGGACCATATCAGTTCCATGATTGGCCCTCGTTTATCATGTCGGCGGTAGCCGCTGAAGACAACAGTCGGAAGGCTCGTGACAACTGAATCATGATCTCTACCTCTGATCGAGGGAAGCGGTCATCCTCCAATAATGACCATACTCGTAGTTCAAAAGGAAAGGAAGCTCTGGCAATCAACACGTCCAGACAAAATATTCCAATGACTATGCAGACAAAACTTGGGACGTCCAGACCTATAGAGGAATATTCTTTTGACGACGATGATATTTCAAGCATATTCGATTGTCTAGTCAAAAGTGGCAAGCTTACTCTCCCCGAGATAAAACGTCCAAATAAAGTCGGCAGTACAAATAATCCTAAATACTGTATTTTCTACAGATACATACATCACCCCACAGAGGCATGCTATGTACTGAAAAGGAAAATCCAGGAGTTGATCGACGCCAAGGCCATCACTCTGCGTAACAACGAGAAGACGGTCACTACAAACATGATCTCCCTCCAATTTGGCAATTTGCAGTCTCAAGAAGTCCCGGATGGTGTGGTACCTATTCCACGGGCAATGATGAACATTGTTAATCTCCCTCCTACCAGGGGTCAAAATCATGACTTAGTGCCCCTAACTACCAAGCGTGGAGAGATCATGTGGGTTCACCCTGATCTAGTATCAGAAATTGAGGAAGAGACTAAAGTTGCTAAAGCTAAGTCTAAAAAGAACTCAAGAGATAAACAATGCCATATGGTCGGAATATCCCCGGCATCGGAGGAAGAGGCTTTAGTAACCGGAAACCGGTCAGGGAAAGCCTACCTCAAGGACTATGGAAGAAATCAGGAAGAAGCAACGGCAGACACTTAGCTGCCAAACCTTCAAATCCTGAACCTGTTATACCAGAAGCGGGTCCTTCTAAACCAACTTCGGCGGACAAAGGCAAGCAAAAAGAAGTTTGTTTCGATAAACCTTTGAAGAATATTCAAAACAAAGGTTTAGAGAAACCTTATAACTTCGATATCTTGGCTCAGTTGGCTAATACTCCAGCCAGATTGTCCATTTTTGAGCTTCTTAGGCTATCCAAAGACACTCGTCAAGCCTTGAGTGAAGCATTAATGCAGGCAGATGTATGCTTGACTCAGTTCAAATCCCCTGATAAAGAGCCTGTGTCATGTCCTCAATACCATAGTGTGATAGAAGTGGTCCCTAACATCAGTTTCACACAAGAGGACATGTTGTTGAAACATAACAAACATGACAGGCCTCTTTATTATATAGGATATGTCGGCTCCATTGAGGTAGACCGGATTCACATAGATCCGGGATTGTCGATCAGCATTATCCCTCATAATCTGCTAAGACCGTTGAGAATTCCAACCAGTGAACTGGCTTACACTACCACTACAATAGTGGGCTTTAATGCCAGAAAGAGCAGACCGTTGGGGAAGATTCATTTGAGGATCCAGATTGGTGACCTTAGATCAGTGGCTATATGCTACGTCATTGATTTGAAGGTGTCTTACAATATTCTGTTGGGCAGACCATGGATCCACAATCACAATATTATTCCTTTAACTCTACATCAATGCTTCAAATATGTAGACGTCCAAGGGACAGTAAAAATAGAGTTTGCTGATCTCAACCCATTCAAAGGAGTTGAGTCCTATTATTCTGATGCCATGTTGTACACCCAAGACTACATGAAGTAGGTGTCAGGCAGGATGGAAGAGAAATCCTACCCGGAGCCAGGAGAACCATCTGTTAAGCAACCTTTGTCAATCCAGGTGAAAGGGCGGACTACCCGTCCAAAATTCATGGAACCTGTGACTATCCACTTGGGCAAAACCAAATCGGGAGGAGGAAATGATCTCCTAGTTATCAGTCTGAACAAGAAGCCTCCACCTTTGGTCATTGACCTTAGGCACAACAAGCAGTCAGCTGATGTAAATATAATCGGAAACATGGTTCCTGGCAATAATAAAGATTCTATTTTCCAGTATACTGACGCTCAATTTCCTAATCAGGAATATTCTCCTCATAACGATATAGAACCTATAGCACAAAAATTCTTTGAAGCTATAGACTTCTATCATCCATATGTGTGGGAAGTAGCATCAACATCTAATGTCGTCACGATATATGGGCTGCATAAATATTCTATCTTTGTTGTTCCACCTACTCGCAACAATCAGCATCCAATAGTCTTCGGTCGCATGCGGAATAGACCAATTGTACAAGAAGGTTCTCACGAATCTGATGCTAGAAAAATGCAAGTCCACAGATATAGCCCACGGGCTTTGAAGATTATGCAAAGCATGGGTTATGATTTGAAGTTGGAGCCAGGCCTCAACTACGGAAAAGATAGACGAATGCCGTTGCATAGTGATCCCTACTGTCAACGAACTCATTTTGGGTTAGGGTATACCATATATCTTACAACTTCAAACAACTCTAAGTCTTGTAAGGAGACCATTTCCTCTTCTCAAGACGATTTGTCATCCTCTGATTCAGATGATGAACTCGAACGGGCATTATCAGTAAATATGGTATTGACAGATTCCCTCGAAACAGAGGAACAAAAATCTGAACCATTTAAAGATGAATCATGGGCTCAGCAAATAGATACACAATGGGAACTCTGGTTTGAACAAAAAGAACCACCCACTGAAGATAAGGTTATCCAAATCAATGTTGGGGATGAATTTTTACCAAAGCCGATATTTATCAGTAACAATCTTTCCGAAGAAGAAAGAAAAGAAATAATCCAGCTGATAAAAGAATATATTGATGTCTTTGCTTAGAATTATGAGGATATGCCAGGTCTTGATCCAAAAGTGGCTACCCATAAACTCAACATATTGTCCAATTCAAAGCCTGTAAAGCAACACCAACGCCGGTTCCGCCCGGATATGATGGATGTCATTGAAGCTGAAATCAAGAAGCTAATAGCCTGTAGGTTCATCCGGAAAGAATAATATCCTGATTGGGTCGCTAATGTTGTCCCGATTATGAAGAAAAACGAGAAAGTACGTGTTTGTATCGACTTTCGAGATCTAAATGCGGCCTGCCCTAAAGATGAGTTCTCTCTTCCCATTACAGACGTCATGATCGATAATATGTGCGATTTTGAGCGCATGTCTTTCATGGACGGATTTTCAGGATATAATCAAATTAAGATGAATCCTGAAGATGAAAAGCATACTGCTTTTCGTACACCACTGGGGGTATATTGCTATACGGTTATGCCTTTTGGATTGAAGAATATCGGGGCTACATATCAATGAGCTATGAGTAACATATTCCATGAGCATCTGCGCAAAATGGTAGAATATTACGTGGATGATATTGCTGTCAAAAGCTGCCTCAAGGATAATCACATCCAAGACTTGAAGACAGTATTCGAGTTGATGCGCCAACATCAACTCAAAATGAACCCCACAAAGTCCTTTCTTGGTGTATCCAGTGGCAAATTTTTGGAATTTATCATTACCGCTAAAGGCATTCAAGTTGACCCTGATAAAGTAAAAGCCATCCTAGAAATACGACCGCCTCGTAATCTAAGAGAACTTAGGGGATTTCAAGGTCGTCTAGCTTATATCAGGAGATTCATATCCAACCTCTCCGGAAGATGTCAACCTTTTTCTCGTCTAATGAAGAAAGGTGTGTCATTTGTATGGGACGAAGCCTATCAGCAAGCATTTAATGACATCAAACGCTATCTTATTAATCCTCCAGTTTTTGTGCCTCCCGTCATAGGAAGACCATTTTTGCTGTATGTTCGAGCAATGGATTATTCTTTAGGGGCTCTCCTTACACAGAAGAATAATAAGGGTCACGAACAGGCTATTTACTATCTAAGCAGGATGATGGTCGGAGCTGAACACAGGTATAGTCCAGTAGAAAAAGAATACTTGGCCCTAATGTTTGCCATTCAGAAGACGCGATATTACGTGATAGGCCAAACTATTTATATCATCTCCAGAATCAATCCACTTCGGGTTTTAATGAATAAGCCGAGTGTTCTTAATTCCTGACTCGTGACTTGGGCGATGCTACTGACACCGTATGATATGGTGTACGTCCCTCAGAAGTCTATGAAAGGTCAAGCCTTGGCTGATTTCTTAGCTGCCCATCCAATTCCGAAAACCTCCAAATTATATGAGGACATTCCCGACGAAGTTGCAGAATGTAATTCAGCAATGGAAGGTGATACATGACAACTATTCTTTGATGGCGCTTCCAGAACTGGTCCCAAGGAAAATGTGGTTTCAGGAGTAGAAATTATCCTAGTGACTCCTGATAAACTCATCATCTATCGAGCATATTCTCTTAGCAAACCCTGCTCTAATAATGTGGCAGAGTATAATGCTCTACTAATCGGGCTTCAAATCGCTAAAGAATTGGATGTTGAATACCTGGAAGCTTTTGGTGATTCTCAGCTGATCGTCAATCAGGTCAGAGGAATATATGAAGTCCGCAATCCAGACCTCATTCCTTATCACCGAACAACGATCGAGATAGCAATGTCTTTTAAAGGATTCTTCTTAGAGCATGTTCCTCGATCTCAAAATTTGGAAGCTGATGCTCTGGCCAGCCTAGCTGCAGATCTAGCTATTCCTATAAGAAGGCAGAATTCGATGATCCTTCTTAATAGAGATTTGTTTTGTATGAAAAATAACTTTCACATAGAATGCAGCTATGCTATAAATACGGTTCCTCCTAAGAGAGATTGGAGAAGTCCTTTTATAGACTTCGTATCATATGGAATCTTACCAGAGGATCCTAAAGAAGCAGTATCTATCAAAAGACGATCATTACATTTCTATTTTGATGCTTCTTCACAAAGTCTATATCGTCGAACATATGATGGACTCTTGTTATGATATCTCTCTGATGATAATGCAAAGCGGGTTATCCGAGAAGCTCATGATGGGGTATGTGGAGCACATCAACCCGGTACTAAGTTACAGGATCGTATCAGGAGGATGGGCTACTACTGGCCTACTATGACTGCAGAAGCCGTAGAATATGCAAGAAAATGCAAAGCCTGTCAGGTTCATGCAGATTTCATACATTAACCTTCTGAATATTTACATCCTATTATTTCATCATGGCCCTTTGAAGCATGGGGTATGGATATCATTGGTCCTATTCATCCTTCATCTTCTAGAGGACATCGGTTTATATTAGTTATCACCGATTATTTTTCCAAATGGGCGGAGGCGATCCCTCTTGCTGAGGTAAAGATATCCAACATGATCAGCTTTATCAAGCATCATGTAATATATCGCTTCGGGATACCCCGAAGGATAATTCATGACAATGGGCCTCAATTCATCAGTCAAGCGTTTCACCGATTTTATGATAAGAATCGGATACAAAATATGGCCTCAACGGCATATAATCCTGCTGCTAATGGTTTGGTGAAAGCCTTCAACAAAACCATCATCAAACTCTTGAAGAAGTTTGTCTCTTTAAACAAAAGAGATTGGAACGAGAAAGTTGGAAGAATGTCTGTGGGCATACCGCACAACGGTACGAACGCCAACGGGTTGTACCCCATTTTTGTTAGTTTATGGGTGTGAAGCAGTTCTCCCCATTGAAGTGCAAATTCTATCACTCAGAATAGCAGTGGCTAATGAGCTGACTCAAGAAAATAATGATCGTTTAAGACTTCAAGAGCTAGAAGGATTAGACGAGAAACGCCTTCAAGCTCAACAGCGCATTGAGTTCTACCAGGAACACACCTCCAGAGCTTTTAATCAAAAAGTGAAGGAAAGAGTGTTCAAAGTTAGTGAGCTAGTTTTAGCTGTGAAGAGGCCAATGATCATTATGCACAAAAGTAAGGGCAAGTTCCAGCCCAAATGGGAGGGCCCTTATGTGATTGAAACCACATTTTCAAATAGCACTTACAGATTACCCAAGCCTAATAGAGATTTGATAATGGCTCCTATCAACGGCAATTTCCTGAAGAAGTACTATGCTTGATCTCCTTTGCTCAAAGGGGTATGGTAAAGATTTTATTCTGATGACACTACATATAAAGATTAGTTGGATCATATTCTATCATGTTCTTGTGACCTCTGAATAGATATGTTTAACTAATTTGAAACTTCAAAACCTATCACGTCGATATTACCTCTGATAGTATTTTGTATACAAATTTAGTTGGATCATATTCTATCATGTTCATATTATCTCTGAATAGATATATTCAGCTAAACCTTATCGAAAGTATATCATGTCCATATTACCTCTTATATCACTTTCATCTTAGTCTATCATTTATATTCAAAAGTGATAGGTCCACAAAGTCAAAAAATGTATCTTTATTATCTCTAGAAATAGCAAATTACAAAAGGAGCAAAAAGGTACATCATTGGGGAGGAGCCGTTAAATCGCAGATCTGTTGCGCCAAAGCCGCCATCCTTTCATTCCTGGAGTTCAAGATGTTAGTACGAGCCCGCTCTAGCCTTGCTTCGTCATTGCTCAAGAAAGATAGTTCGGACAGAGAATCAACAAAACTTGCGTGGATGATACCCGCATGTGCCAAGTTCTACTGAGCTGTCTTCACTTGGCCCTCAAATACATCACGAACTACCGATGCCTTAAGAAGTCTCTCCCTTGTCTGAGCAAGTTCAGCTTCCAATTCTCGAACCCTCACTTTATATCCCTCACATTCCGCACAGTACTTGGCCAGCTGAGGAATACTCTCCATCAATACTGTCTGCTCTTTCTCTATCTCTTGTTGTTGTCCCTGGATGAATTTGTTTAAAGATTCAGTCTGCTGAGCAAGTTTTGCAGTTAGGGAGTCATACTTAGCTTGAACCAGGTCATCGATGCTGCCTTGGGATAGTTGCAAATATTCGTTAATGGGTTATTCTAAACCATTAACTATTTGCTCTAGCGCATCAGCTCTTTCAACATCATTGAAATTTCTAATCGGCGCTATAGTGAGCTTGGAGGACGTCTTCAGAGCATCAAAGCCTAGATTCTTCTCCAGCACCATGGATATTAATTCTTTTAAAGTAACGTAGAATATGCTAGTGTATTGTTCAAGTAGCATAGCAAAGATCGAATGTACGCTGGGAGTGGCCGCAATATCGGTAAATCTTTTTTTCGGAAGGACTATAGAGGATGTTGCCACAATCGTTGCTTCAACAGATGGTGCGACAAAAGAAGAGACACCAACAACGGTTGGAGTTGCTGGCATGCTTAACGAAGGAGGCACGGTCGAGATGGTGGGTTCATCCTCCTCTGATTTTATTTGAACTGCTACTGGCGGGATGACACCCGAGAATGTTGCGGATGAAAGATCGGCAGTTTCAAAGTATGCTTCATCGACGTCAGGCGCCGCCATTTTATTAGCTAGATCCGCAACAAAATCAGAAGTTATGTCAACTCCGCCCTCCCCAGAGATATCTTCGCCTGAAAATAAGATAAGAGAAAGTTAATATCAATTTGATGTTAATTTTCCTGAAGAAAGCGTGAAGACAACATTTACCTATGGCCGATGGTATGTATGTTGCATCTTCAGCCTGTATAGATAAATCATTTCTTAATGATGCTAAACAAGCTATCATACCAGGAGAAGAGGGTACACCAACTGACGTTTGAGGGTAGTCATCCCAGTCGTCACCCAGATCCACTCGAGGTTCATCGGGTGGAATCTCGCTCGAGATACTTACAGATGAAGGAGGGGCTAGGCCCATTATTTGTCTCGGTAAAGATATACTGATCCTTATTATGCTCAGACTCGAAGGCGATCTAGAAGCACTACTAGTAACGGTGGTAGCGGCAGCAGTAGCGGGCAAAGAACCTCCAGCACTGTTAGCTGGAACTGTGGAGGTTCCCTCTGTAAAAGGCAAAGGACTCCAGATCAAAGAATCATCCCCAACAGGGGAAACAATAGGCTCACTCCGAGAGGCCCCCTTGGTGGAAGTCCTTTTAGGACCTCCGGTAGTCAGCTTCTTCTTGCGGGGGGAAGGCTCTTTCAGAGTGGAAGCCTTTCGTTTACGGGAGATTATGAGAGGCTCTGCTGGCGGAGCTATTACGCTGTAAACTCCCTCACCCAAAATAGGTATTTTGTGTATATTTTATATTATTATATTTATTATATATGATGAATTTATTTAGAATATGCTCTTATTTAATTAGAAAATAAATTTCTTGATATATTTACTTATATAAATATTCATTTATAATTATTTTAGGTTATTTTAGATTTTTGGAGATTTTTTTCTAGAATTTTTGGTAATTAAAACTTAGAAAACATAAATTTTTAGGACTTCTATGATTTACTATACGACCATACTTGCATGTCGTTCCTACCAAATATTTATTTTAGTTTAAAATATTTAATTATATTTTTTTTTGTAATTTATTTAGAATTTTAAGAAATTATTTAGATTTTAAAATTATTTAGGATTTATTTGGATATATATAGTCTTAATATTAGATAGATACTAATTTAGTGTTAATAGATATTAATAAGATTTTATAAATTATTTGTATTATCTTTAATTATATTTAAGATTATAAATTATTGAGATAAATTCAAACTCTATTTTAAATTAATTCAAATCCTGAACCTATTAGGAAATCAACTTCATGCATATCCTATCCTTATTTAAATTCATCATAATCCTATCCAAATTAACCAATCCTATTCGTATTTAATTAAGTAGTGTCCACCATTATAAATACCTCATCCTTCATATTTTTCTTTCCCAAATTCCTCTCTTTTTCGTCCAAAAAATAGTCAAAATTCGTCATAAATTCAGCCTCATTTTCTACTAGTTATGACGAATTAAAAAGACGATATCTCCTAGCTCCGGACTCCAAACATGCTCCAGTTTTTTTTGTTAGAATGATAATGAGGTTAGATTTCTGATAATATAAATTGTTTTTTTTAAATTATTAGTATTAAATTCTGGAAAATTCGTAGAGCACAACATGTCCAAAAATAGACGTATTTCGATGTTTTCACGATTTCGCGAGAACCAGGAATCAGAATCATGAACCGTTTAAAGTTTCGGAAAGCTAATGTCGAGATCATCGACATATATTTTTCCCAAAATTTATTTCGAAGTATTTATATACTGTTAATTCTGTAGAACTTCTAGGTTAGAATTTAACCATCGGTGCACAATACAAAATTTGTATGTGCCATAATTCCCAAACGAATTTGAATTCAGACGAGCCATAAATTCCAGTATATTTTTTATGCTGAAATCTACAGGAAATCATGCATGAAAGTCAAGTTTGTATCTGTTGACTTTTTGATCAACAGATTACCTCGATTTGCGTGCCATGAGTCTCGAGTTGATAAAATTTAGTTTCTTTGGACAAAATTTAGGAATCAACATAAAAATCAGAATAATAAGATTAAAATAGGATTTTAGAGTAATTATTCCAGAATTAAATAAATTAAAATAAATTAATGGTTATATTATTATATAGTTATATGAATATATATGTAAGTAAATGCTAATTGATAATTATGACTAAATATTCAGACTGTATGACCCTAGAACATCGTGGACTATTCCATACTTACTTGACCATGTTGACCCAAAGAACTTGTGAATTTGTCTGCCTTGCGTACACTAACGTACTGGCATAGACACCTGTCAGTTGACTGACTGATTTCGTACAGTACTTGAAGACGCGATACCCACATAATTCAATGCGTAATTGACCGTGTTAGATGACTAGTGTTACCCCTAGTATACCCCCTGATTCCAGTATAAATATGGTTGAGTATGTGCTAGTGTAATAACTAATGATTCTATTATATTATATTTATGTGTACATAGGATATTGGATTGTTCTGCACGATTTCTGGAGCAGGTTATTGGTACATTGCAGCTTCCTTGTCAGGCAAGTATACCTTGCCATTGTACTATTATTTATATTCCATATGTTGCATGTATCTTTATTTTCTGTCTTTAGTTCATATATTTTAACTGTTATATAAAACGCGCGCGACGGTGACGTCGCGATATGTTTTTATTTATGTATTACATAGACCTTGTTCATGAGACTACCCCATTATCATGTAGCACCATTAGGTTCATTGGCCGTGACACAGTGGTTACACGAGTGTGAGTCTCATATAGATCACGGACTGCGTGACAGGTCTGGCCTCCTGTACGTATGGGCCGTGCGTTAGAAATAGCTGCTGTTAGAAACTTTGCATGCTAGTAGACTTGGCAGTTATTAGAGGTGTTATTGTGTCATGGATGTGACATGCTTAGAGCATGGGGTGGGAAGAACAACAAGTACCGCATTTGAGCTCCTTTACACTTTTTCTGTGACGCCCGGATTCTCCGCTGGAGATACGGGTGGTGATGACCCATATATATACATTGGCGGGCCTCCGCCGTTCAAAAGACGACGTGCCTTTGGGCCCCTGGATCTTCAAAAGAGAACCATGCCAAATCCCAGTTTTCAGCCAGATAGCTCACTTGTGGGGAAAGTTGTTCTTAACTGCATTCACTTTAGACGATTAGGCGACCCCTTTGGATATTTATTTCAGTACTTTATTGGCATGTGTTTAAGTATCTTGTTATGTCCCTCTGAGAACCTGGTCCGCTGCCAGGTGTATCTTTTCTTGAGTATTGGCAGGAGCGCAGATTTGGATGGTTACATGTGATCCGAGGATGTCTTCTCTTCGAGCTGTGATGGATAGCTGGTATTCTTATATTGTGTTGTGGTGTTGTACTCATATTGTATTTGCTCTTATATTCGAGTTGGTAGTGGATTTGTTTCCATCCAACTATCATCCTTAGATACTTCTTATTGAGATCTAGTTTCATAGATACTGGTTATTTATTTCTATATGATTTTGGTGGATGAGATTTAGATTTTATCCTGTGACTTGTGACATATGTTTATACCACTTATGGATTTTGTATTCATATTACAGCGTACGTATGGATTTGGTTTCCATATATTGGAGTTGCCATATCCATGCGGCTGGCATGCTTACGTGTTCCTAGTCCAACGTATTTGGGACTGGGGCGTGACATGTTTTTGTGGTGGCCCATGCAGGTCGAGAGCATATTGTCTCGGTTACGTTACTGTACCGAACAAGCCTGCACATAGGACTAGAGTATAGGATCTCATCCACAATTGACTATGATTCACCTTCCTCCTCTATGATCTATTCGAACAATTGTATCCTGCTTGATTCCTGTACTTCCCTAATAAGTTCCTTGAGTATATATGGCCTTCTGCTTGAATATAGGAACCCCTGTTATTAGGATGATAATTAGAGTAGCACACCTATTAAGAATACAACGAGAATATAGACACACCACTAAGTTTAGAATATCTAGTGAACCCTAGAATTCCTTATCTTTAGAATTGATTTACCATTACCCCCTGATGTATTATGAAGACTTGAGAGTAGTATAGACACTACTAGAGTTAGTTAGAAGTTTTACCATAATGTTTGACCCTAGTATTGAGGAACCAATGGAGAACCAATATTGAACATTAGGACTGAACCTAACCCTCATAATTGGATAGTATTAGAGAACTATAAAACTTATGTCATTGTCTTGTTACTAGTAGACAGCACCCTAGGAAGCCTAGAGGAATGTAATCAACCCTTTCCCTTGATCATACCCCGAACATGGCAACTAGCATGCCACCCCCTTAGAGAACCATGATGCTATCTAGAGCCCTCTATTTTTGATTTTATAACTTGTCCCCCTGCAACCTTAGCATTCGCTAATTGTGTGACGACTAAATTATGATTCTTCTTTCTTCATCATTTTACTCGTGCCACATAACTCGTATGATTGAAGGCCAAGTAATCTTATTCTATGTTAGGACATGTAGTTTCCTAGGGTATAGCTTGGTAATTTGAACTTTGAATTTTGTGCGTGATAGTTGGGATTTGATAGTTTGCGTAGTTCCCTTAGGTTGTGACCTAATGATTACCCCTTAGCTTTAAATCACGAAATTTGTACCCATAGCTCTATACGAGTTAAATCCCTTTCCCCTTAACGGCTAGTAACTCTTCTATCCCTACGATTGACACCTGTTCTATGAGCACTTGACCCTTACCTATATAATGCAATAGGAGACCCTAATAAGAGTTTCTGTTCTATGTACATGTGCAAGATTATTTTTGTAGGTATCCTTAAGGCAATACAATAGTAGTTAAATTATTTTAAGTTGGATAGTATACCTCACCACCTAGTATCACGTAGCCCTCGTGATCCATTGATGAAGTGTAACTGAATGACATTAATTGTATGCTAGCAAAGACGACAGTGTTTATTCAGACGATAGAATTTAGAGGTCCATGTCCCTATTGGTCGACTAGCAACTTAGACAAGGAATTAGTATGACAACTGTAGAGATTGTGTAGTCTTTCATTATTATTGCTTATTTTGCTTTTGTTTTTGTGAATTTGAATTGTTATGAACCTTCTTTCATCATAATCTAGCGTATTCATATTTGCTGTACTACCTTGACTTATGCTGCTATTATAGCCTAGTTTTTGCAAGCTTATTCTTTATCGAGCTTGTTCATGACATACGTATTATTGGGGGCCCACAATAATACATTTCAGAATCAGTGTATTAGGGTCTAGCTAACCTTAGTGCGCTTGGTTCGTCCTTCGCATAACTTCTTTACGTGGATTGAGATATGTAGTGATTAGTAGACGAATATACTTACCCTCTAGATACGACAAAGCATATCATATCAAGTACATAACTGTACCGATGTGAGCATGCGAATAGGAAATTACCAAATTAAGATTTTAATCCACAACTGTCTTGACAATTCTGATTTGAATTCTTTAAACCCTTTGATTCCCATACTTCCATTCTATTACCCCTCCTTGAACTCTTTTCCGCTGCTTTCCGTCTTCCCTTGTTTCGGAAAGACGAAATCTTGTGCTTGGATATAAGTGATACACGGATAGTACAAGATATACCCCATAGGCCAATCATATTATTTGGTGACTATCTTTCATAATTGATTAAGGGCATATCATATATGATATAGTTGGTGTTAAAGTTTTGATGATTGAATGACATGAGAAAATAAATTGAGGAATATTTTTCTTAAGTGTAAGAGCCTTATGTGATAGATGGATAAATTCTAAGTTGGGTAGAAATTGCAGTATTAAACTTGAGGAGAATTCTTTTAGATTGTGATCAAGTAGAATTAGATTGAGAGATTAAGTCCTTTTAAATGTGAAGAATTTTAAAAGAGGGATTAAGATAATGAGGATTTAATGAATTTTAAAAATCTTGATATTGAGGACCCAATATTTATACTTTGAGCACATGATTTAAATTTTGAATATTGAAGGATAAATCATCGATTTAAATTTTGAGGATAAATATAAAATTTTAGACTTGAACAATTGGTTAATTAGATTTAAATTTTACAATTTGATAATTTGAATTAAAAGTTCAATTTTGATTGTTGGGTCACCTATTTAAAATATTGAGGATGTAAATTGAGTTTAAATATTTGAATAGTACAAAATTCTTAAGTTAAGAATAGGAATAAGATTTGATTAGAATTGTTTATTGTTCAAAGTCTAGAGAAGATTATGATAGTTGAAAATTATGATATAAATTTTGATGTGGGATGTCATATAGACTTGAGTCAGATTTGGATGTTGATTATTTAAAAATCGAGAAGAGATTACGACAGGTTGAATTTTGATTTAAACAGTGGTTATATTAATTTTGAAGTGATCGCGATAGATTCGAATAGATTTTGTCATTTAAATTTTTGGAAGAGATTGCGATTGACATACCTTATGTACGAATGTGAAGGATTTAACAAATTATGTCTTATTTTAATTTCGAGGACGAAATTATTTTAAGTTGGGTAGATTGTAAACTCCCTCACCCAAAATAGGTATTTTGTGTATATTTTATATTATTATATTTATTATATATGATGAATTTATTTAGAATATGCTCTTATTTAATTAGAAAATAAATTTCTTGATATATTTACTTATATAAATATTTATTTATAATTATTTTAGGTTATTTTAGATTTTTGGAGATTTTTTTCTAGAATTTTTGGTAATTAAAACTTAGAAAACATAAATTTTTAGGACTTCTATGATTTACTATACGACGATACTTGCAGGTCGTTCCTACCAAATATTTATTTTAGTTTAAAATATTTAATTATATTTTTTTTTGTAATTTATTTAGAATTTTAAGAAATTATTTAGATTTTAAAATTATTTAGGATTTATTTGGATATATATAGTCTTAATATTAGATAGATACTAATTTAGTGTTAATAGATATTAATAATATTTTATAAATTATTTGTATTATCTTTAATTATATTTAAGATTATAAATTATTGAGATAAATTCAAACTCTATTTTAAATTAATTCAAATCCTGAACCTATTAGGAAATCAACTTCATGCATATCCTATCCTTATTTAAATTCATCATAATCCTATCCAAATTAACCAATCCTATTCGTATTTAATTAAGTAGTGTCCACCATTATAAATACCTCATCCTTCATATTTTTCTTTCCCAAATTCCTCTCTTTTTCGTCCAAAAAATAGTCAAAATTCGTCATAAATTCAGCCTCATTTTCTACTAGTTATGACGAATTAAAAAGACGATATCTCCTAGCTCCGGACTCCAAACATGCTCCAGTTTTTTTTTGTTAGAATGATAATGAGGTTAGATTTCTGATAATATAAATTGTTTTTTTTAAATTATTGGTATTAAATTCTAGAAAATTCGTAGAGCACAACATGTCCAAAAATAGACGTGTTTCGATATTTTTGCGATTTCGGGAGAACCAGGAATCAGAATCATGAACCGTTTAAAGTTTCGGAAAGCTAATGTCGAGATCATCGACATATATTTTTCCCAAAATTTATTTCGAAGTATTTACATACTGTTAATTCTGTAGAACTTCTAGGTTAGAATTTAACCATCGGTGCACAATACAAAATTTGTATGTGCCATAATTCCCAAACGAATTTGAATTCAGATGAGCCATAAATTTCAGTATATTTTTTATGCTGAAATCTATAGGAAATCATGCATGAAAGTCAAGTTTGTATCTGTTGACTTTTTGATCAACAGATTACCTCGATTTGCGTGCCATGAGTCTCGAGTTGATAAAATTTAGTTTCTTTGGACAAAATTTAGGAATTAACATAAAAATCAGAATAATAAGATTAAAATAGGATTTTAGAGTAATTATTCCAGAATTAAATAAATTAAAATAAATTAATGGTTATATTATTATATAGTTATATGAATATATATGTAAGTAAATGCTAATTGATAATTATGACTAAATATTCAGACTGTATGACCCTAGGACATCGTGGACTATTCCATACTTACCTTGACCATGTTGACCCAAAGAACTTGTGAGTTTGTCTGCCTTGCGTACACTAACGTACTGGCATAGACACCTGTCAGTTGACTGACTGATTTCGTACAGTACTTGAAGACGCGACACCCACATAATTCAATGCGTAATTGACCGTGTTAGATGACTAGTGTTACCCCTAGTATACCCCCTGATTCCAGTGTAAATATGGTTGAGTATGTGCTAGTGTAATGATTAATGATTCTATTATATTATATTTATGTGTACATAGGATATTGGATTGTTCTGCACGATTTCTGGAGCAGGTTATTGGTACATTGCAGCTTCCTTGTCAGGCAAGTATACCTTGCCATTGTACTATTATTTATATTCCATATGTTGCATGTATCTTTATTTTCTGTCTTTAGTTCATATATTTTAACTGTTATATAAAACGCGCGCGACGGTGACGTCGCGATATATTTTTATTTATGTATTGCATAGACCTTGTTCATGAGACTACCCCATTATCATGTAGCACCATTAGGTTCATTGGCCGTGACACAGTGGTTACACGAGTGTGAGTCTCATATAGATCACGGACTGCGTGACAGGTCTGGCCTCCTGTACGTATGGGCCGTGCGTTAGGAATAGCTGCTGTTAGAAACTTTGCATGCTAGTAGACTTGGCAGTTATTAGAGGTGTTATTGTGTCATGGATGTGACATGCTTAGAGCATGGGGTGGGGAGAACAACAAGTACCGCATTTGAGCTCTTTTACACTTTTTCTGTGACGCCCGGATTCTCCGCTGGAGATACGGGTGGTGATGACCCATATATATACATTGGCGGGCCTCCGCCGTTCAAAAGACGACGTGCCTTTGGGCCCCTGGGTCTTCAAAAGAGAACCATGCCAAATCCCAGTTTTCAGCCAGATAGCTCACTTGTGGGGAAAGTTGTTCTTAACTGCATTCACTTTAGACGGTTAGGCGACCCCTTTGGATATTTATTTCAGTACTTTATTGGCATGTGTTTAAGTATCTTGTTATGTCCCTCTGAGGACCTGGTCCGCTGCCAGGTGTATCTTTTCTTGAGTATTGGCAGGAGCGCAGATTTGGATGGTTACATGTGATCCGAGGATGTCTTCTCTTCGAGCTGTGATGGATAGCTGGTATTCTTATATTGTGTTGTGGTGTTGTACTCATATTGTATTTGCTCTTATATTCGAGTTGGTAGTGGATTTGTTTCCATCCAACTATCATCCTTAGATACTTCTTATTGAGATCTAGTTTCATAGATACTAGTTATTTATTTCTATATTATTTTGGTGGATGAGATTTAGATTTTATCCTGTGACTTGTGACATATGTTTATACCACTTATGGATTTTGTATTCATATTACAGCGTACGTATGGATTTGGTTTCCATATATTGGAGTTGCCATATCCATGCGGCTGGCATGCTTACGTGTTCCTAGTCCTACGTATTTGGGACTGGGGCGTGACATACGCCTCTCGGTAAAATCAACAAATAATCATCTGCACCGGTGGTTTCATCACCTTCATCAGAGGAGACAGATGGTATCTCCTCTCTCCCAGTGGACCTATGTGAGGGCATCCTGAAACTTCCATGAACATCAAAATTATGATGGAAGGTATTGATGGACACATAAAACTGCACGTACGAGTGAAGAATGTGCAGCTCCGTGGAGAGAAAAGTTACGAGCACAGCAAAGGTTGATACAGTACAACCCATTATGAAGTACCGCCATCCTCTAGCTCCATCAATAAGTCCAATTTTGAACTTGAAGCTGGTGATGGGATTCCCCACGTGCAACTGATCATACCCAAATTGCCTAGCAAAATGGCTAGGCAGATAAGGCTCCAAGTAACAGTGGTTCTCACTTCTGTATAGCAGATGGGAATGTCTAATGCAGACCAACCAGTAAAAGTCTTCAGGAGAAAGAATAGTCTTCCCCTGACCTGCATCCTAAAGTTTCGTCCCCTGTTGATTGATATGTACGGAGGGGACGATGCAGAAGAACTTCCAACTATGGGCAAAATTTAGTGCTAGCCGACAGTCTATGACGCTAGTCACATTCCAAGAAGAATTTCTGTAATTCAACATAAAGTTACTGCCCGAACCAAAGGTCGACCCGGGAGGCATCACTCTGGTGTTGTGAAGGATTAACCATCCCATCAGATATAAGATTGGCAATTCCACTCTGGGATATCCTTCACGCCATGTATCATCAGCCAGCAGTACCTCAGTAATGGCCCTCAGGCCAGCTTGAATCCTGCACAACATGGCAGGGAGCAGGCCCAATCTCGCTCCAAATACCAATCGTACTGCGGGCCAAAAAGTGTTGCGATGAATGTGATCCGCAGACGTGATACCAAGCACCACCCATCGGCGTAGCCAAACAGAAAGGAAGCCAGCCAGTTGAGCTTCTCTTGACAGAGGCTTTCGGCAATGCCTCATATAGCTGTAGGCTTTGGTTCTTGCAGGATAACCCCCTATCTCTTCATTGAGAACATAATCTTGAGCCCCCGCATCTTCAATAAGATCGTTGATTGTGTTGGCATTGAGAATGCTCAAGGGATTCAAGGGTTTATCTCTGTTATCTACAATCTTGTCCTGTTTGGCATTTCTAACCTGATGGACGAAGAGGTAGGATACCCATTTGTTGATATGGGCTAAATCAGAGGGCTCCTTGTAGAAGGCGGTATATGCAAGGTAGTGGCTCATCAGCTCTTAGTACACTGCCACTGCCCGAGGGTGAGTATCCTTTAGCTCCCTATTTGTCGGAACGTACTCTTCATAAGGAGTGTCTCTCATTGGCACCTTTGAGATGTCTGCCATCTCATGAAGTGCCAGGCCCAACTCACCTATCGGAGTGGCAAAAGTTCCAGTGAGCGAGTTATATCGCTCCATCAAAGCTAAGAACAAATTGGGGTTGAGAGGCAGCCCAACACTAGTAGCACTCACAGCCACAAATAAGCCAATACTTTCCAGCTCTACCTGAAAGTGCTTCAGGGCCCATGCAGTTAAACTGGCCCATCGAAGATTCTGGGGGCTAAGCCATCCACGGATACGAGGGTTAACCTTGGGGTATACTCCCCCCTGCCCCATAAAGTTATTACAGAAAGTCGCTATTTGAAGCGGCTGGATCAGTGAAGTATTTTCACTCGGGATGCTGCCCGGCAGTAATCCTTTGAAAGGCATGACAGGGCCTGAGGGACTGCTTACAAAGGACCCTCGGTCCAATCCTTTCTTATAAAAGATCTTCCCTGGCTGGCCATGAAGGTCGGGAGTTATAGTCCATGACATCTTTCTGGGATGTGTAGCATGGAAGAATACAGAGATAGGGTAATCTCTGGGCATTTTTGGCAGATACATGATCGTGCCCTCAGCAGAAAATACCCAATCTTCCTTCTTGGGCTTGGTCTGAGACTGCTTATCAATAACGTCCCCGAATAAGAAAGCTGGTTTCTTATACTCAGTCTCATCTATGTATGTCAGGGGCTCCCCACTGATCATACTAAGCAACATTCGTTCTCCTTGGGCTGAGATCAGAGTTCCCCTTTCTTAAGGATACTCGTTTCCAGAGATGGAAAATGTCACATGGAACAAGTCCTCCAGATAGTTGGAATTCAACATTCCAGTAGTAGAGCCCATCACTTCAGCCAGAGGGGGAATCTGTAGGTCCACTACAAGAAGCAAGAAAATAAGTCAGTTTTTCGCTAGACGCTACACTCTTGCAGTATACGCCAAAACTTGACAGTCTGAGCTTTTACGCCAGATTGCAAAAATTTGAGTTTTACGCTGGAATTTATCCCAGTGCGTAAAATGCAAGATTTGCAGTATACGCTAAATTTTGACAGTCTGAGTTTTACGCTAGACTGCAAAAATATGGAGTTTTACGCTGACACATTAGGAATGTGGGCGTATTGGCGCATACACGTACAACGTGTGCGAAGGATTTTTCTCCTCTCGAAGTCTTTACCTGTGATGCCCGGAGCGCAGCTAGACGGCGGAGCACTTCGTTCAGAATGAGGTTCGCTTGGCCTAGTAGGAGTCACTCGTGCTTGAGCAGAGGAGCGAGATGAGGAAGCGGCTTTCTTTCCCTTAGCTACGGAGGCCTATTTTGGTGCCATGGTGAATCTGAGTTCTCAGAAAAGAGACGAAGGATTTTGCAGAGACAAATGAAGAATTTTTCTCTCTCACGACCTAGGGCTATTTATAGAGTTCAGATAACTCTTCGAATCCTTAACCGAATCCAATCTTATCTGATCAGTTATGATTTGGGACCACGTCAGTCGATCATTTGAAAAGGAAGGCGGACAGTCATGCTGCGTAACGGATCCATAATTTTACGCGCAGAGCGAAGATCCACTATTTTATGCTCAGAAGCTGCAGATCTATGATTTTACGCTCAGAAGCTTTTACGATCAGAAGTTTTTTCGCTCAGAAGCTAGCTTCTGAGAATTTTACGCTCAGAAGCTACAGATCTATGATTTTATGCTCAGAAGATTTTATGTTCAGAAGCTACAGATCTACGATTTTACTCTCAGAAGCTACAGATCTATGATTTTACGCTCAGAAGCTACAAGTCTACGATTTTACGCTCAGAAGCTACAGATCTATGATTTTACGCTCAGAAGCTTTTACGCTCAGAAGCTACAGATCTATGATTTTACACTCAGAAGCTACAGATGCTACGGATCTATGACTTTTCACATATCTTAAAATTATGCAGGACGGGATACGCGTATATCTTGATAACTTGGGTCTTATACTCGAGAAAGCCAATTTCAAGAGTTTTACGTAGAAAATGCTCCTTCTTAGTTACAAAATATTGCAAGTGCCTAAAATACACAGATGCCAGTATTTGTAAATAAGACGACGAGTATTCAGTAAACTTCTCCTCTTCTTCAGGCAGGAGGACTTCATCAGACGAAGGGTCAAGGAGTTCCCTAAAAATGTCCGTCTACATTGAAGATGACTCTTCTTCCTTAGCCATTGGAAGTTCATTCAAAGTCTAGCCAAAATTCTTTACATCTAAGTTCAAGTATGGCCTGTTCGGCGGATATTTCTTGCCCTGTTTCGAGAAACTTTTGGAAGGCCATTCTTGAAGATGAAGTTCTGAACAGAAATTCTTCGTATTAGAGAAGTGACAGTTCAAAATTCTATGTGACTCATCGTCCAAAAATAGCATAACAATTGGATTTTTAAGACAATTTAATGCTGAAGAGTTTTTACGCATATTCTTTTATACGTAAAAGTTGGAGCATGACGGGAAGTATATTTGTCAGAATCAGCGTAAAAAATTACTCAAGCATGCTGAAGCTGCGTATTATCAAACTTCCTCACAATAATATGGCAAATCAAAGAGGCGTAAAAGAAGACAAGTTTATTAATCATGATTACATATGATGGAAATCTATTTTACAAAGGATTTTTAATTAATATTCAAGATCATGATTACATATGATGGATATCCATTTTACAAAGGATTTTTCATTAATATTCAAGATCACGACGGGAATCTATTACGCTAGGTTCTCATCTGACGGAGATCTTCAGTTCTTCTTCTACAGCACTTCTTCGGCTTCATCGGCCGATGAACAAAAAAATGGTTAATGGCGGAAGGATACAGAACTGAGCTTGTTTAAATTATTCAAGCCCCCCCCCATACGTCATTGGTGGCCATGCTCAGACTTGTGTTAGGGATTCAGACCCAACACAATACTGGAAGACACGGCCAAGCTGCCCACCAGGGCCAGCTTCATAATAGGGGAAAATACAGCTAGCAAGCTGTGTGGTCTAATGCGACCCTTCCTCTCTCTTTGACGAATTGCCATATAAAATTGCTGATTATCTCGAGCAAAGGAAGCTATGATATCCTTCCATGATCCAACGTTGCGGAGGATATTTGCTGGAAGATGCCTCTTTTTACGGCTCCTTACATGTTGGAAGAGCATAATCTTCTTCTTCCTCAGTGCAGCCCAATGAATCTCAGCGGCCATCTTTGTAGTGAAGGGAGTATAGAAAAACAAGTTCACTTGCTTGCCTTTATATAGGCAAAAGAGAACACACAGAATCCCAACAACTCCTTAAATATCGTCAAAAAATTAGCCTCGAAGAACGAGTCAAATTTGACCACTTCATGCTTCATTCAAAGTATTTCAAATTATAAGGAATTTAAAAACTTTGAAGGGGATCTTGTAGAAGCATGAAATACTCTGGGGAATTATACGCTTATTATACAGTCAAAACCCAACATGCATGAAATCCGCATAAAACAGCGCTTCAAGACTGTGTAGCATAAAACATGGTTTCAGAATTGCTCGCGTAAAACAAAGCTTCAGCGCTGTATGGCATAAAATATAACTTCAGAGCTATTGGCGTGTAGAAGAGCTTCAGAGCTGCCCGCGTAAAGCAGCGCTTCAAGGCTGTTTTGACGTAAAAGGTTGCTACACCTCCCCCTGACGTAAAATACGTTTATTTTAATGCAACATAAAGTCATACGAGGAACTCTTCGTATTCCTCGGATGAATCAGTCATATAAAATAGTGAACCTGACTCCTGATAAAAGTACTGCACGACGATCGAGAGGACGGCTGTGATGATGATTTTGTATAGAGACCCAGATTATCATTTAGTGACACATCCTGGATACAAGTCATTTTTTTATGCATTCAAGGAATACGCTGCCTATTCTACACAGGCAGAGATGAGTTTTTATGCTCAAGATAAGACGAAATCAGATGCCACATCAAAAGCTATTTTTGGTACAAAGCTCGAGGTATATCTCGGCATTTAATGCACGAGATTGAGGCATATCTCTGCATTAAATGCACAAGATGGGGGCAGATCTCTGCATTTAATACACGAGATCTGGTTCTATTTTTAAATGACTAGGAGTTCTAAAACTGTGACTAATACGCTCACATCACCATCATTGCATTTTATGCCAACCAGGCTATTTTTAACTATAGGAGTACGTCGTATGCTATCTCCTCGAAATACGCCAACTCAGGCTATATTTGCAAAGGTACGTGATAAGGCTATTTAGCCCAGAATACGCTCAAGACCTCAGTCAGGAAGGATGATTAGCTATTTTTACGCTGGTTATCTATTATTCATGCAGCATCAAGTTTTACGCAGAATTTGGCTTTTACGCCACCAAGACAGCTATTTGGCTTTTACGCCAACAAGACAACTATTTGGCTTTTACGCCACCAAGACAACTATTTGGCTTTTACGCCAACAAGACAGCTATTTGGCTTTTACACCAATAAGACAGCTATTTAGCTTTTACGCCAGTAAGGCAGCTATTTGGCTTTTACGCCAACAAGACAGCTATTTGGCTTTTACGCCAACGAGACAGTTATTTGGCTTTTACGCCAACCATCTCTACGCGAGGGGCAGTTACCTACGTGACTTGCATGCCATGATCCTAGAGAAGCAGTTATACGCGTTACCTCATAATGGAACACGTGTCATACGCGGATTCAGGAGATCATTCAAACATGGGTAGCAGTTATTATAACCGCCGCGTAAAGATGTCACTTCCTTTACAGTTTGGTTTCTATGCCAACTGGACAGTTATGGTGACTGATCTCTATAAATAGAGATCCTTAGTCGCAGGGTAAGGGGATCGAATAAAAAGAGGAGCAGAGAGCACAGACAGAGAGTGTCGATTGACAACTTCGACAACGAGAATTCAATCCCACTTACAACCTTTGAAGCTTCTTCTTCTTCTACAGCACTTCTTCACCATCGTGTGGTCCAAGGAACAAAGTGATCGACCGCAGATCAGACTCCTAGAGCAATTTTTCCCCAAAATTATTTTTTGTTGTACTTAACATCCTCGTATAGGATTAATTATACTCTTTTTTTTTTTGTAAACAAAGAAAGAATTTCGTATAAATCTAGTTTCATTCTTTTGTTTATCATCAAACAATAGTAGATCATTATTATATTGTGCATATAACAGGGAAGGCCGAATGATAAGAAATGGTAAGACAAACTCAGTTGTTCACTATTATGACACTCTTAAGCAGACACGGATATTAATTTTATGATATTGCTATGTAACTGATCCTAAGGCAAAAGACTAGAAAGACAACAAAATCAGTCGGTGCACATAACTAATGAACGTGCTTGTTTTATGGCGTGAGCGAGAGGCCTCCCCACCAGTGCATTCAATGTACTGACACCCAACCAGTCTGCATGCAGGGTGCAGGAGAAACTTGTACAGATTCGGAGATCGCTTAACGCAATGAGGCGCCAGACCGCACTTGGCATCTTGGAGGGTGGCGCGCAGACCTGGAGCTCACATTTATGAGACATAATGTATGGGAACATCATCATCCAAATTATTTGAATCAGTTCTAAGTCTAAGGGCATATTCATTGTAGAGAGAGAGCGCATGAGCGACTTGTCATCTCGGCCTAGCGCCGCTTGTAATATTTACTTCATATCAATAAAGAGTAAGATTTAGATTCAATACTTGTGTTTATTCTGTATTTTCTGCTATGATGACTCTGCAAACTAGTTATCAACGGCCGTATAGGTATTTTCCTCGAGCGTGCGCAACCCCAGGCTCGTACGGTATCGCATCCCTATGGAAACGATCATACTACGGGAGCGCTGTGCGGTGATTCGCGCCTAGCGGGGATGGCCGATTCCTGTAGGAGATCGGGACGTGACATAGTACAACATCATAACAGGGATAACGCGAAGCCATATCAGTGGTAGTATGAACGTGATAGGTAAAAGTAGTTCTATTAAGGAGGTTCGATGGAGACATTATCTGTGATGGTAGGGATACTGTGGTGTATTACCGATAGTCAAGCAGATTTGCTAGGTACGTTCATGGTGGGGTATATTTGTGGAAGGAAAAGAAAATGAGCTAGAGGTAATATGGACATTGTTGTTTTCTTTGGATGGAGAACATAGGCAGCTCATAGTTCAGAGATAATATGGACGTAAAATATTTGCTTTTGTTGAGGACATCACACTAGGGGATCTTTGGTAGACATATTACTTCTTGCGCACTGGAGTGCAAGTAATAATTTTGAAATGGAACCCTATCAGAGGTAATATGGACGTGATAGATTTTGTGGCCTTATTACTTCTTGTGCACTTGGGTGCAAGTAATAAGTTTGAAACGGAACCCTATCAGAGGTGATATGGACGTGATAGATTTTGCGCACCACTAGTATACTTAGAGTTAAGTACGGGTGATAGATTTAGATGACGACCGATATCAGAGGTAGTATGGATATGATAATCGATAGTCATATAGAGAGGTTTGCTCAGAGATAATATGGATATGGCAAACCCAGCTAGGAAGAACGGTTAGGACAGTAGTTCAGAGGTGATATGGATGCGAACTAATGCCCAAGGGAACTGATTATGAGTGGTCTACCCAAAAGTGTGGATAGACCTGAAGGTGGCTCCGCTAGAGAGATTTTGAGGATCCACTATCTGTTGCGTATTTACGATTCCTGAATACAGACAATGACTTTTATCAAGATTTTGTGGAAAGAGGGTGCGTGTTGTGCATAGGCACCTATTGGAGAAAATAACATATATCTTGATTGTCCTACTGATAATAAGCAGAGTACAAGCCTAGCATAGACATAGTACTTTTTAAGGAACTTGTCGTTGATAGGCATCACGAGCAAGTCTCCATTGGATTTTGCGAGCCGGTATGTGCCGTTGGAGAACACGAATTCCACGATGAATGGGCCCTCCCATTTAGTTTAGAATTTACCAGCCGTCTTGTGGGTCATAACCATCGACCTTCTTACTGTCAAGACGAGGTCACCCACTTGGTAAGTTCTCTGCTTAACCTATTTTTTGAAGGCTCCCAAGAGGCACGCTTGGTACAGCTCAATGCATTGTTGAGCTAAGAGACGTTTCTCGTCGAGTACTTCTAACTCCTGTAGCCGTCGACGGTGATTGTCGTCAACGATTAACTGGTTGGAGGGAGCCACTTGGAGTGAGAGAATTTGGATCTCGAGTGGGAGGATCGCTTCACTTCTGTAACCAAGGAGAATAGAGTACTGCAAGTAAGTATCCAGACCATTGTGCGATACACCCAGAGATATTCACCAATCTTCTCATTCCAGTCGCGCTTTTGGATGACACAAATTCTTTGAGTAGCTTTATAATGGTTTTATTGAATGCTTCCACCAGACCATTTGCTGCTGGATTGTAGGCAGTTAAGGCCATGTTCTGGATTCAATTTTTGTCACAAAATCGGTAGAAAGCATGACTTACAAACTATGGACCATTATCGTGGATAATCTACTGTGGCAAGACGAAGCAGTATATAACTTGATGCTTGAAAAAACTGATCACGTTTGATGTCTTTACTTCAACAAGTGGCAAGGCCTTCGCCCATTTGGAGAAGTAGTCGGTGATAGCCAAGATGAACCAATGCCCTTTAGATGATGGTGGACTAATTGGTCCAATAATGTCCATTCTCCACGTTTTAAACTTCCAAGATGCTACCGTTGGGTGAATTCTGAGGAGTGGTGGATAAAGTCTGCATGGAGTTGACACGCTTCGCACTTTCTCGCATAATTAACAGCATCCGCTACCATTGTCGGCCAATAGTAACCCATTCTTCGGAGACGGTCATGTAGCTTGGGTCAGTACTGATGGGCACTAAAAACCCCGTTGTGAGCCTCGCGAAGAGCCTGCTTCACTTCTGCATTCGATAGGCATCGTAGCAGAAGACCATCATAGGAACAACGATACAGCATTTTGGTAGCCATATCGTAATAGAAACGGAGGAAACATCTTCTAATAGAAGTGGCTTCCTTTGGATTCTCGGAGAGAATTCTATAGAATGCATAGTCGATGAATGGGAGCCTCCAGTGTTGGATGCCGGTGTCTTCTTTTGTTGTGTAGATTAGACATATGTAGAGATTATTTTTTAGTCAGACCAGCTCTTGACCGACCACTGTGATTAGCTGATAGATTTTGACCGGGACTGGCAGAGAGGCAGCGAGGTCTGCCAGGACGTTAGCCTCGATATTTGCAACCAAGGAACATGCTCTATGAAGAACCCCTCGAAGGTGGAGATTATTTCGAGCGCAGATTGGTGGTAGGGAATCAAGTTTGGGTGGTCTCAACGAGAATGTTTTGCTGGACCTGAGAACTGCTCCATTAGAGTTTTTTTTTGTAGATCCATTATACTCTGCGTATTCAGGATCTCCTGTACACGGATAATAGATTTGGAAAGGAATCATGGAGGGACACACATCCACTTATGCATTTGTACTTGTTGGGGATAACAAAATATAAATACTATACATTTTGAATTAATCTGCTAGGAAGTACTAGCTTAGACATAGTACTTGTTGAGGAACTTGCCCTTGATCGGCATCATTGGCAAGTCTCAGTTAAGCTTTGTGAGCTTATATGCACTGTTGAATCGAGGAGACGCTATCCTTGATAAAGCATCAGATTAAGGAAATATTGTCCTTGTTGGGTTCAAGAATACAATGTCCTAGATTAAGAGTTCAGATCTGCTCTTATTTGTTGACAGAGTTTGGAGCTCGAACTTTACGGACTACAGTATTGTTGGAGCGACGATGCGTGCTAGCACCTTCATATCATAGCCCACTACGAGTGATACTGTAATATTTATCAGATTGTAAAGGAATACTTCGTCCTTTACCAAAATTTAGACATTCAGCTTTCTGGAGATCATAGCTCATATTCTGCATAAGATGGAGTAACTGTTGGCTGTAATAATAAAACTGTGGTCACTCATCATTTATTGTACTGAATATTACTGATGCTTTGGCTTATGACAAATGGGGAGTCAGGTGTAAAGGAACACTATCACGTACACATGAAGGAGTTGGCTGAATTATGCGCGTAGGATTACTGCCACGTGCGCATGATTGCTTATTACGCTGAGGATCACCGCCTACTGCGCGTATATGTGTAATACGGAGAGGGACACTGCCTGCTGTTGGGGATTTATTTCGTCAAGAATCACTGTCTCGCCGTTGTTGATGAGTCATACGAGGTTTGACTTTTGTGCAGAAGGAAACTTATTGAGCTGCGGTGGGCATCTGAAGTCTACAATTTGTGTTTTTTGAGGAAAAGATCAAGCAGCACGACCTGTATTTCTTTTTTTTGACCTGGTCGTTGAAGATGCTACTTGTTGTGTCGGGTCTTAAGCAATATCAGGGTGAACCCACATGATCTTGTCTCGTAGTGTGCTGAGAGGTACCGGCCCGGTTGTTTAGCCGCGAGCTAGTGGGAGATTGACAACCTCCATTGTTGCCCTCGGGATTGGGACAATACCGTCATAGGCCTCCGTCACCGAAAATTTACCAAACTGGAGGGACACTATGTTCGCAATGACCGTCTTGTCCTCGAAGTCAAGGGTGAGCGCCTTGGCATCGATCAGATACTGGATACGCCTCTTTAACACAGAACATTCTTTGGTTGGATGATGGATGTACCGGTGGTAGTAGCAGTACTTGGGGTCATCGACCTTGTCTGCCTCTTCAGGATATCTGATGTTTGGTAGCTGGAGTTTATTTTCTTTTATCAGTGCGTTAAAGATTTTAATGATGTCGTCATCATCGAAGGAGAATGTCTTTTTTGGCTTTGGGAATTCTGATTCCTGAGTCGCACAGTCCTCGGGGAAGACCGTTAGTTTTGTATCATCTTCGGACTCGGAGGGAATGCTACCCCCAGCTTTGGATGCTGCTCTGACTTGTCGAGGGCGACTACCCCCAGACTTGTCATTGTCTGTTTTCTGGAAATCACTGTCCTCACAAAATAACGGGTTGGTGTGGATCACCAGAAGATTGCTACTCCCAGCTTGTAGAGTTATTGCGGGCCCTGAGAGTAGCGGGACCATGTTCGCCTTTGTCTCCAGTATCGCCTGGGCCAAAATCTATATTATGGCACTCATGGTATGCATCATTGCCTCCAGAGCATCGAGACGTTTGCAATTGTCGGTTCCCTCATTGTCCTCCCCTGCCATGTTCACCGTCATGGCATGGGAGGAGGTGGATAGGGTGATAGACCCTTTGCTTTTTGCTTCTGCTCCTTGAGTCGCACTGCCGCAGGAAAGATATCGTTGTATCTTCCTTAGACTCGGAGAGAGCACTACCCCCAGCGTCGTAAGGTGCTTCACTTTGATGATGGTGAATACCCCCAGTTTGCGGAGTCATCTTGGGTATTGGGGAAATATCACCCCCAGTTGACGAAAATTGTCCTTAAGCGGGTGCCCAGAAATACTCCTTCTGTAGGCACTACTACTTGCCTCTGGTTCCTCAATACGCTGGCTGAGAGTGGGGGGTTGGAGGTGCTAGACTTTCGACCTTCCTTCGTAGAAGGAGACCTCCAAGTGGAACAACATGAGGCGAAGGGCAACTCCTCCTCCTTTGGTATTTGCATATATTTTTTGGAATGCTGCCGAAAGGGTGCTCTTAGTCGCAGTCGTTAGAATGTCGAATGCCTGTCTGCAGGTGCTACTACCTTGGCACAGCAGCAGTGGATGACAACGTTGGCATAGTGATGCCCTAGAGAGTATACCTCACATGTCGTGGTTATTTTCCTCGTTTTGCGCTTGCGATTAATCATGTTGCGCAAGTCGACCGAGGGGTGCTTCACCTTTACACCCTTGTTATGAACACGTGTAGACCGAGCATATGGGTTTGTGGACATTGACTTTGCTTCCTGGCCTGAGGTTCGTACAAGAACTTTCCCCGAGTCGTTAGTAGAAGACTTTCAAGACCGACCTAGTCGGTTTGCCGCCGTGGGCTGGATACATGGGTTGGTTTTGTATAGATTCCTGTCATGGGTATACATAACATTTAATGGTGCCTGCTGACGGTCTGCTGGTTGAGCAATCACTTGAGCTTGGCGATCTCGCACTGCCCTAGACTTTGTCGTTCTAGCATGTATCGGTGCATAGTATGAAAAGTACAAGTTTGAATTTCTCCTTTCTCAGCATGGCGCATGGAGTCAGCGCTGCATAAGATTAGGTCGAATACTGAGCTTCTATTATTGTCTTGGCCGTATGCGGCCATCTGCCTGCGACTGTCGATCGGTGCCGCATAGTCCTTCTTATGCGCCATTTGCTGTGGCCGCATAGAATGTGCATCAGTACCCAAACTTCTAGCATCGTAGTATTTTCCTCTGTCAGAGTTTGGGTGCTGAGAACCGTTCTTCTCAGCCAAGTTTGTCGCATAACCAGGGGCAGCCTGGGTAGACGCGTTATATGCGTCTTCAGCAACAGGGAGAGAGATGGGGAGCGAATGCTCCGCAGTTGGGTGAGATACAACAGCCTTTACAACCCATGTCCTGCGGTTCTTTTTAGGCTTTGCCAGCCTCGGTGAAGCACTGTCCTCAAAGGGCATTTCCTCAAAGTCTTGTTGGTCGAAGCATAAAACCAGCATCTTTTGGGTCGAACCCAGCTTCGATGCGTCGTATTGCATCACGGTCTTTCATCAGAGGAGAATGATGTCCTCAACAGAGTCGTCATCTTGTTTTTCATTGGTGTAAGTTTGGAAAAGTTTTGTTTAACAACAAACAAAAAGTACAAAAAAATTCTAGACATAAAATCTAAGTACAATATTTTTGATCTGGGGAATATGACGATGGAGATCGAGTACTGCAACGACTCCTTTACTCCGTTGACAGTCCGACGAGGGAATGAGGATGCGCTCTTTTCTTTTCTCTTTCTTGAGCTTGTGTGCACGTACGTAGCTCACAGGGGGAGGGTATGGTCTCTGAAAAGAGGACCCTGAGAATGTCCAAGTTCATCATATTTATAGCCATCATGTTGATGGGCTATAGGTGTCGCATATACCTCTCTTCGGTGGCTGCAGAGGGCTCCTTAAACAGAATGTGGTTGCAACTGTAGTCGCATACTACGGGCAGGCTATCACACGGCCTCAGTTGGGATATTTTTTTGCTAAGATCTCAAAATTATTTTTAACTCTGTTGTATGCGTGACTCAGTCAGCTGGACATGTAATCAGCACTAACTGTATGAAGATCCTTTCGGTTGTAATGAAAAGATCTTGCAAGCTGACGGCCACATGGTGTCATGGACGCATAGAGTCGTAGCCGCATACGTGCTCTCCTTTGGCCTTGGTCCTATGAACACTTCGGCCGTATGGCGTTGTGGCCGCATGCAAGCTCTCGTCTGGCCTTGTTCGATTGGACACTTTGGCCGCATAATGACAAGGCCGCATAGCATCTTGGCCACATATGTACTTTTCTTTTTCCTTAGTCTTATGGATACTTCGGCCGCATGGCATTGTGTCCGCATGCAAGCTCTCGTTTGGCCTTGGTCGATTGGACACTTTGGCCGCATAATGACAATGTCGCATAGGGTCGTAGCCCCATATGAGGGAACACGTGGCATGGCACATCTGACGAAGTTATTAATGCAGTAATGTGAGTTTCCAATTTTTATAAGTCGTCGCCACTCTCACGATTCTCGAAGCGCTTTGGGTGATGAGTGGTGTGTCAGAACTTCTAACAGACATTGAATGTCGTGTCAGAAAATCTTATGCAGCCCCTTACTTCATGGTTGTTCAGGCCGCTTGGATTCTTCTTATGCGGCTTCCAACTCCTTAGTTGTTCGGACCACATGGGCTCTATATGGCTCCTCTGCGGCATGCTTTTATTTTGAAGGGCATGAACTATATGCGGCCTACATAATTTTTATGCTTCAACAAGATCTCCTTTAAAGTTTCTAAACTTTGTAAATTTTTCAAGTTCAGAATATTTGAACAGAAGCATGGAGGAAATAACAGCAGGAACTGCAACGACGCATCTATAAAGTGTCCTTCCGCTTGGCGCATGGGGATGCTTGAGGGAGTAGTGGCGCATGGCATTGCTGGTGCATTCGGACACTAGTTACTTAGTGGTGCATGGAACGCTGGCGCATGGGAACACTAATTACTTAGTGGCGCATGGCACTGCTGGCACATGGGAACACTAGTTATGAAACTGTCCGTACCATCTATACTTAGTGGTGCATGGCACTGCTGGCACTGGCACATGATCACTGCCGCGCATGACTTTTGATTACTGTTGGCGTATGGTAGAGATTTTTTATGCTTCTACATGGTGTACCTTGAATATTGATAAATAAAATAGGATGCAACTCAATTTTTTTCTTTTTTTTTAGTGTTTTTAAGGTTACGCAAAATATTATTTGCGGGTTAACTTGCAATCTAGTAGGTTCCATGATTGGATTGGCTCGATCGTCCCAACTTAGATTGGGCTGGCTTTACCTCTACTTAAGGTTGGTCGGTACCATCTATACTTTATTTCAAGCTTGTCCAGTTCAAACTAAACTCGGTCAAATTCAGAGTTTATTGGGTTTAGTTGTCCTGGTACACAACAAAATAGATGATCACAACAACGTGAGAGAACCTTTTGCATCAACTATGTTCTAGACATGAAATACTATACAATAAAATTATAATTTTTCAAAAACTAAATTTTTTCGAATATATATAAATATTTTTTAAAATATATAGTTCATATAAAAAATATATATAAAGTCAATGCTTATTAAATCTCTACCATTGATACGTTCCCCATTCTTGCTGACCTAGAAATGGAAGATATTCGGAGCAATTTGACATTTTTAGGTTAATTTGAAGAAGAATTTTGGAAGTATAAGAGGATTTAGGGAAGAACAGAATTTGTATTTGAAATTGGTAATGGCGGGAAAGGGAATTACAAAGAAAATAACTAGATCTAAACAATGAAAACTGAAAAGTAAACTAAAATCATATTCTCCACATACCTCCCTCTTTCCTCTCCTCCCTATTTATACTGACACTTACCAATTACACTCTCCAGTACCAACTAAGCACAATGAAAACTAACTCTGCTGACTGTGCCAATGGTTGCTTTGCTGAGTTGGCTAACTTGATGAGCTGGTTACTGAGGTGGAACGAGGGGGTAAAATAGTAATCCAGGTATGCTTTCTTCACTAATCTGAACATACATGCACTCAAATATTCTGGTAATGCAGTGATGAGCGGATACTCCTTTTATTTAGAGACCCCTGAACTTATGTGGAGGAGTGATACTGCATATATTGGTATGGTTACTGATAGTACATAAAAGCACAACTCATGGATGAGTTGAAACTCGTTGTTTAATGATTGTTTTAGTTCTTTGATTTTCATTTGAGTCATTTCTCCTCTTGAGAAATCAAAAACTTCTTCACTAAGAAGCTTAAGTATGGCCATGCAATTCTCGTCGCATTAGTTTTAGCTGCTGAAACAAGATCAGGGATGAAGCATTTCCATCTGGCTGGCCACTCGTGCTTTAGAACCTCAACCAATATGGTTGAGTTTGTTGAGATACAGCCTCTTCCGTCTGAAAGAGCCTTCATTACTCAAAAGATGTACAATAACATCCGATATGTAATTTTTTTTATCCCCATCTCGATGTTCAACTGGGAAAGCATTCCATCTATATACTTGATAGCACAATCAAAGTTTCCTATTTCACTAATGCCACTGACACTCTCAAGAATTTTGTTGCAAAAAGGGTAGTGGTAAAATCGATAGACAGTAGCAAAACCAAGTAAGTCCATATTGTAACCCCCAGAGTCATCCTGTGTTTTCTCCATAATGAGATATATTTCCCATTTTGGATCAGTGACATCAACAATTACAGTTTCTTTGACACCGGGATCCCATACCATTCTATAAAAGGAAAAGGCAAATGTAGATTGCAGCAGAAATGATGTTGATGCTGATGGCAATGTTGATATGGTGGTTGTGGTAGGAGTAGATTTAAAAACCCAGTGAATATGTATACCTGGATCCCATATTATGAGTTCATGATCCATGCTTCATGTAGCATCCAACTGTTTCATCAGTGAAGCATGTATCTGTTCTGTATTGTTTGCAGCTTATGTACCATCTTGATTCCCTTATACATCCTTTCAGTAGCAAGTTTTTGTTCCATGTTCTCCTGCAGATTAACAAACTCCAGGGTGTTGTCCTGTCCAACATGGGTTCCATATGGAATGCGAGCACTAAGCATTTGGCAAGCCCCCATTGTTAACTTGTTGATTATTTGAACTAGGAAAATCTACAGCAGCCCTATACATATATGTTTGTCTTCTGATTGGACCCATAGTCCACTCGTTCAACTTCAATAGCAACTTGCCTTGCAATTTCAAGAGCATCAAGCTCTCCATCTTGGAATCCCAATTCTGATATTTGATCAATCATTTCCATTTTAGAAAAATCATGTGGGCTTACAGTTTCTACTTTGTTAACAATAAGGTCGGATACACTGCCAAAAAATTATGTGGGCTTACAGTTTCAGATTTACTGTCACTTTCCAAAAAATCCTTTGTGTGGAAAGAAGTCTTTATATTCTCTCCCTTTTTCCAGTACGAAACCATTGTCATGTAGCTCTAGCATGACAAATTTGATATCCCTAGTTCTCAGAAAGTTGGGAGCCACACGATCAATACTGGCAATCCTTGGCAAGGTCTCCATGATTTTGGATGCCATATTTTTTACTAGTGCTAGCATAACTTGTAGCTGATTGAATTTTTTGGTTAATGCTCAGAACCAAAGCCATGGTCAGGTTTTGGTGCTCCGTTGTCTGTGAATGCAGAGCTAAACCTTCCATAGTCATACAATCAATCTTGCACCTGCAGAACCACCCCATGCTACCAAGCTTCCTCGTTCTTGACTGCTCACTATTGTTGTCACACCCCAGTACCGGAATACGGAGACGGACATGACCAACTACCCCGTACAAGGTACTATACGTCGTACGACGATCACGGCTGTAATAAGACAAGTGGGTGCATGCTACAATCAAGTCTCCTAGAGTCAAGATCTTCTATGTCTTAAACATTCAAATAATAAACAGTAAGCATAGAGTATATATGATAAAGAATAAGACATCACAAACGCTTTATCAAAATGTTCTGGAGACCAGCTGTGCAAAATAAGAAGCTGGAAGAGTAACAAAAGTACATGATAGTGATCAGCTGCAGTCTGATTTAATACAATCATGTAAGAAGACTAATGTCCAGACGTGTCGGCTAACAGGTGTCGGTGGCTAAACACCGAAAAGAAATAAATGCATAATGATGAGCAAGGAAGAAGAAAATCCACTCGTTATCCTCCACGACCATGTTCCTGGTACGCGCCATGAGTTGGAGGAAAGTACGCTGGATCCTCGGGTGCTGGCTCGAAACCTGACCATGCAAAACCAGTGGGGTTAGACCCAAAATAACAAGTACCACAAAAGAAGCACGAAATGGAGAAACAAAAACCCAAGGAATAATTATAATAATACATAGGTTCAGTGTCGTAACTTAGGTCCATGGCATATCCTAGTGCAAAGGCCCAATTCTACAACCAAATAAGGACAAGGGTTGAACCATCACACTATGATAGTCCATTTTTCGAGGCTACTAACCAAAATAATACAATCACAACCAAGTCCATTTTCTTTTATCGGCCAATCACTTGTACGGCTTGCTTTTTGTGAAGTCTAAGGTTATCTCAGAAATAATGCATAATAGGTATTATCAGATCACAACAGTACCGAACATGAGCTAACCAAACCAATAGATAAATAAAACAAGTATTCACTAGATGCACCAGTTTTTCGTAGGGCCACTGCGCTAAAAACACGATATTAACGGTTCCAATGTTCCTATAGGAAAACAGTGGCTCGACATAATAATAGGTCAGATACTGCACTCCACTAAGGCAGATGATATACATTATCTGTGGTGTCCATCCCACAGCGCACTTAGAATCAATCTTTATGGGAAGGTTCGTTGGCATGATCTCGGGATACCATTCCTTCCAAATGTTACTACCACTTTTAGTTACCTAATTTGCCCTATATTGTGCTCGAAATATCAAGACATGGTCACATGAGAATTTCTCTTAAGATGTTGTACAAAGTACGGGTACGTTAGATACAAATCCATGGAAGTCAAATCTGGATTCACCAAGCGTATATGCAACATTCAGTCAATTAATATCCTAGCCACGCTTTGATAGTGACTCGCTTATTATCTGTGGTGTCCATCCCACAGCGCACTTAGAATCAATCTTTATGGGAAGGTTCGTTGGCATGATCTCGGGATACCATTCCTTCCAAATGTTACTACCACTTTTAGTTACCTAATTTGCCCTATATTGTGCTCGAAATATCAAGGCATGGTCACATGAGAATTTCTCTTAAGATGTTGTACAAAGTACGGGTACGTTAGATACAAATCCATGGAAGTCAAATCTGGATTCACCAAGCGTATATGCAACATTCAGTCAATTAATATCCTAGCCACGCTTTGGTAGTGACTCGCTTATTATGTCCGTGCTGGAGAAACAATATATATTTATAATATCACACGTTCAGAATTTTGGAGGCATTCTCGATGCACAATCCATATATAATCACTTAACATGTGACACAATGTGTTGTACCTCGACGCACATTAAATCATGGACAATTATCAAGCAATAGTGGTATTAGCACGGATACAGTATTCGAGTCCAATTACCAATTATACATTGGGTCACATGAATCAAGATCACATTATAACACGAATGCTTATGTCATGCACATAGCCGGTTAGTCACTATCCACTTAGTCGGGTTCATACTGAAATCTCAGTTTAACTCATGCCATGTTCATAGCCAAATCTTAACTCATGGTCATGCCTGGCACGAGGTCTGGTTACTAAATTTATTCTTCCTTAGAATCATAACATAAACATTAACCCAACATAATCACTTAAAATAATAAGAAAAATATTAAATCAAAACAATCAAGGCCGCATGGGAAGTTCAGGCCGCATATGAAGTCAGGGCCGCATGAGAAGTCCTGGCCGCATATGAAATCATGACCGCATAAAAAGTTCTGGCCGGATATGAAATCAGGGCCGCATAAAAAGTTATGGCCACAATAAAGTCCTGACCGCATATGTCTCTAGGTTAAAGTCTACACCTTGGGACAAGTGTTGAAGTGACGGGCAATAAATGAAGTGTCAGTGAAGTGACATAAAGTGATTGATATGACAAGCCATAAAGTGTGTCAGAGAGAAAAGACAAAAATTATAGAAATATGTGCCACGGTTCAGAGTCATACGTACAAGAAAATGGTGGTTGCATACTCTCCAGGCCGCATAAGTCACTCGGTAGCATATTGCTCTTTGGACTTAGCTAACTTCTCATTCGTTCAGTGAGTGAAAATACAAGGAGTTCAAGGATTAGCACCAGAACACTTGGGTGATGGCATTCATGCATCCAACAAGATGGATGCATGTTGGTCAGTATCCGACGAAAGCTTAGGTTGCATATCCCTCTCAAGCCCCATAGCACTCTCAGCCGCATAACTCGCTTGACGCATGAAGACTCCGTCTTCTCCAAACAGCAGGTTCGGCCATGGCAAAAACTACAAAAAACTAAAATTTTGTTTTGTCTATAAAATTCTCATTTTAAGTCCAAATCGGGTGAACCAAAGACCCAAACGCTTGAAATTGAAAGCTCTATTATGTAGCAAAAAATAGTTTTCAAAAATATATGTTTAATAGATCAAAACCAAGAAAAACTCATGAAACCCGTAAAATTATAAGTTAGAAATATAGATCTACTCAAAACCATCAATCAAAACAGAAAACTCCAAGTTCTAAAAGTGCTTAAAAACATGTAACAAACATAATGAACCAATAATATGGAGGATTTCTCTATTTCTCATGCAAGATGTACTTGCCTATAAAAATAGGAGAGAAAATACAAGAGAGAGAAAGAGAATGAAGTAATGAAAAGAGAGAAGGAAAAAGTTAGGTTATGTATGGTAGGGTTGAGGGTTGAACCAAGGGTTCTCATGACTTGAACCAACCCACAAAATGAACCATGAACCAGGTTAAACCAAAGAATGTGTCTAGTCTCCATGCACATGCAACCATGCTAAAATAAAATACGTTCCAAATACGTATACCGGGAACATGGAGTGACAATTGTTAACCTTACCATGCTCACCCAAGCCTTGGCCTGGAGCTCCTCCAGCATGTGGGTGAATATCCGGAATATCTGGACCATCAAGACCCCTCAGCAGATTGGAACATAGACTTCCAGATCCATCAGGAGTTTTCTTCCTCACAAATATTTTCTCGAACATATACGGTATCGGTTAGTTGTGCTGATTCAAACACATCAACGGAGTCGTGTGTGGTTGTGGAAATGCCGGGTACTGTTGGTACGGTACCGTGAACAACGATAACATCTCCGAAGGTGGATATCCGATCGACGATGGTGACTAACACTGCTGATGCGGTGGCAGAGGTGAGTACGACCATTATTGATGGGACGATAGCTGGTAGCAGTAGGGATCATGCTCGGGTGGTGATGGTGTCGCATACTATTGCTGGTACATATACACGGGTGGAGAAATATAGTACATAAATAGAGAAGTGAAAAACATACCATAAGGGTCAGACGGTAGTGGCGGTAGTGGCGGTGGCTTCATGGCGGAGTGTGTCCAAATCCATATTGAGGAGATCTCTAACCATATTTGTGAGATCGAAGGCCCTCATCCGCAGGACATCGTTGCTCCTCCGGCGAGACTCCCTGTCACGCCCCAGTCCCAAAATATTGAGGAACTGGTCACGTGGCAATGGCCAGCAGCACGCACCGATGGACAAACCCAATTTAATGGATCCATCGGGGCATACTTAAGCTGTATTATAATAGTCAGGTTTTACTAATCTCATCCACAGAATAAAGACAGCAATATCAATTAAAAAAAATAAACATTAACCAGTCACAAGTAAATAAAATCGAGGAACAACCCGATATTAAGTCTGTTACAAATGTTCTCTTAAACAGGAAATAAAAAGTTTAATTGCCATAAAAACGAAGAAGCAGATGTTCAGGAGAAGTCCTCAGCGATCACCTCGTCCTCAGGTTCTGGTACGCTCCAAGAAGTTCTCCTGTTCCGTACACCTCAGGGTAGATCTCGTCTGCTAATCTTGAGGACATAATCTGAATCCAGGTTCTCAGGGGACATAGCAAGGTACAGATAATACAAGCCAAAAATAATGCAGTACAAAAATAAAGGAAACAATAGGATAAATAAATAACCAGCTAAGTGATAATACAAGTAAGAGTTTTAGTCATACTCAGGCTGAGACTACTACAGGATCAGTGTCGGTTAAACCCATAGCAGTATTCTCTCGAAGGGCCAGAACTTGCGCCAAAGCTCTGTATCAGAGACTAAGACACCTCCAGATGACATTATTTATACTTTCATCAGCCTTGATATGGTAATACTCTCCCCACCAAATGTAATCTCACGTCACAGTTCACGATGTACATGTTACGCAAGATCAAAACTAATGCAATAAGTTTGGATAAAATCTAAGCATGTAAAGATGTCATAAACCTGTATCCTATACAGAATCACCTTGAATATTTTAAGAAAATTATGTCTCATGATTCGTGTCAGGTGTCCTGGGTATAATGTACTTGATATGGCAAGTACGAGAATGTAAATGTCACGATATCTATCTCTAGGTGACGTTGCACAACCCGCGTATGGTGTTGGAACCCGACTATTAATCGGACGCTAAGCAAGTCACACGGCCCTAGGATTGAGCATGTACAACAGTCACAGAAATAAATTAAGAGAACAAAATGAATCAATATTGTAAACTCTCTCACCCAAAATAGGTATTTTGTATATATTTTATATTATTATATTTATTATATATGTTGAATTTATTTAGAATATGCTCTTAGTTAATTAGAAAATAAATTTCTTGATATATTTACTTATATAAATATTCATTTAGAATTATTTTAGGTTATTTTAGATTTTTGGAGATTTGTTCTAGAATTTTTGGTAATTAAAACTTAGAAAACATAAATTTTTAGGACTTCTATGATTTACTATACGACCATACTTGCATGTCGTCCCTACCAAATATTTATTTTAGTTTAAAATATTTAATTATATTTTTTTGTAATTTATTTAGAATTTTAAGAAATTTATTTAAATTTTAAAATTATTTAGGATTTATTTGGATATATATAGTCTTAATATTAGATAGATACTAATTTAGTGTTAATAGATATTAATAAGATTTTATAAATTATTTGTATTATCTTTAATTATATTTAAGATTATAAATTATTGAGATAAATTCAAACTCTATTTTAAATTAATTCAAATCCTGAACCTACTAGGAAATCAACTTCATGCATATCCTATCCTTATTTAAATTCATCATAATCCAATCCAAATTAACCAATCCTAGTCGTATTTAATTAAGTAGTGTCCACCATTATAAATACGTCATCCTTCATATTTTTCTTTCCCAAATTCCTCTCTTTTTCGTCCAAAAAATAGTCAAAATTTGTCATAAATTCAGCCTCATTTTCTACTAGTTATGACGAATTAAAAAAATGATATCTCCTAGCTCCGGACTCCAAACATGCTCCAGTTTTTTTTTTGTTAGAACGATAATGAGGTTAGCTTTCTGATAATATAAATTGTTTTTTTAAATTATTAGTATTAAATTCTGGAAAATTCGTAGAGCACAGCATGTCCGAAAATAGACGTATTTTGATGTTTTTACGATTTCGGGAGAACCAGGAATCAGAATCACGAACCGTTTAAAGTTTTGGAAAGCTAATGTCGAGATCATCGACATATATGTTTTCTAGAATTTATTTCGAAGTATTTACATATTGTTAATTCTGTAGAACTTCTAGATTAGAATTTAACCATCGGTGCACAATACAAAATTTGTATGTGCCATAATTCCCAAAGAATTTGAATTCAGACGAGCCGTAAATTCCAGTATATTTTTTATGCTAAAATCTACAGGAAATCATGCATGAAAGTCAAGTTTGTATCGGTTGACTTTTTGGTCAATATATCGCCTCAATTTGTGTGCCATGAGTCTCGAGTTGATAAAATTCAGTTTCTTTGGACAAAATTTAGGAATTAACATAAAAATCAGAATAATAAGATTAAAATAAGATTTTAGAGTAATTATTCCAGAATTAAATAAATTAAAATAAATTAATGGTTATATTATTATATAGTTATATGAATATATATGTAAGTAAATGCTAATTGATAATTATGACTAAATATTCAGACTGTATGACCCTAGGACATCGTGGACTATCCCATACTTACCTTGACCATGTTGACCCTAAGAACTTGTGAATTTGTCTGCCTTGCGTACACTAACGTACTGGCATAGACACCTGTCAGTTGACTGACTGATTTCGTACAGTACTTGAAGACGCGACACCCGCGTAATTCAATGCGTAATTGACCGTGTTAGATGACTAGTGTTACCCCTAGTATCCCCCCTGATTCCAGTGTAAATGTGGTTGAGTATGTGCTAGTGTAATGACTAATGATTCTATTATATTATATTTATGTGTACATAAGATATTGGATTGTTCTGTGCGATTTCTGGAGCAGGTTATTGGTACATTGCAGCTTCCTTGCCAGGCAAGTATACCTTGCCATTGTACTGTTATTTATATTCCATATGTTGCATGCATCTTTATTTTCTGTCTTTAGTTCATATATTTTAACTGTTATATAAAACGCGCGCGACGGTGACGTCGCGATATATTTTTATTTATGTATTGCATTAACCTTGTTCATGAGACTACCCCATTATCATGTAGCACCATTAGGTTCATTGGCCGTGACACAGTGATTACACGAGTGTGAGTCTCATATAGATCACGGACTGCGTGACAGGTCTGGCCTCCTGTACGTATGGGCCGTGCGTTAGGAATAGCTGCTGTTAGAAACTTTGCATGCTAGTAGACTTGGCAGTTATTAGAGGTGTTATTGTGTCATGGATGTGACATGCTTAGAGCATAGGGTGGGGAGAACAACAAGTACCATATTTGAGCTCCTTTATACTTTTTCTGTGACGCCCGGATTCTCCGCTGGAGATACGGGTGGTGATGACCCATATATATACATTGGCGGGCCTCCGCCGTTCAAAAGACGACGTGCCTTTGGGCCCCTGGATCTTCAAAAGAGAACCATACCAAATCCCAGTTTTCAGCCAGATAGCTCACTTGTAGGAAAAGGTGTTCTTAACTGCATTCACTTTAGACGGTTAGGCGACCCTTTTGGATATTTATTTCAGTACTTTATTGGCATGTGTTTAAGTATCTCGTTACTGTACCGAACAAGCCTGCACATAGGACTAGAGTATAGGATCTCATCCACAATTGACTATGATTCACCTTCCTCCTCTATGATCTATTCGAACAATTGTATCATGCTTGATTCCTGTACTTCCCTAATAAGTTTCTCGAGTATATATGGCCTTCTGCTAGAATATAGTAACCCCTGTTATTAGGATGATAATTAGAGTAGCATACCTATTAAGAATACAACGAGAATATAGACACACCACTAAGTTTAATATATCTAGTGAACCCTAGAATTCCTTATCTTTAGAATTGATTTACCATTACCCCCTGATGTATTATGAAGACTTGAGAGTAGTATAGACACTACTAGAGTTAGTTAGAAGTTTTCCCATAATGTTTGACCCTAGTATTGAGGAACCAATGGAGAACCAATATTGAACATTAGGACTGAACCTAACCCTCATAATTAGATAGTATTAGAGAACTATAAAACTTATGTCATTATCTTGTTACTAGTAGACAGCACCCTAGGAAGCCTAGAGGAATGTAATTAACCCTTTCCCTTGATCATACCCCGGACATGGCAACTAGCATGCCACCCCCTTAGAGAACCATGATGCTATCTAGAGCCCTCTATTTTTGATTTCATAACTTGTCCCCCTGCAATCTTAGCATTCGCTAATTGTGTGACGACTAAATTATGATTCTTTTTTCTTCATCATTTAACTCGTGCCACATAACTCGTATGATTGAAGGCCAAGTAATCTTATTCTATGTTAGGACATGTAGTTTCCTAGGGTATAGCTTGGTAATTTGAACTTTGAATTTTGTGCGTGATAGTTGGGATTTGATAGTTTGCGTAGTTCCCTTAGGTTGTGACCTAATGATTATCCCTTAGCTTTAAATCACAAAATTTGTACCCATAGCTCTATACGAGTTAAATCCCTTTCCCCTTAACGGCTAGTAACTCTTCTATCCCTACGATTGACACCTGTTCTATGAGCACTTGACCCTTACCTATATAATACAATAGGAGACCCTAATAAGAGTTTCTGTTCTATGTACATGTGCAAGGTTATTTTTGTAGGTATCCTTAAGGTAATACAATATTAGTTAAATTATTTTAAGTTGGATAGTATACCTCACCACCTAGTATCACGTAGTCCCTGTGATCCATTGATGAAGTATAACTGAATGACATTAATTGTATGCTAGCAAAGACGACAATATTTATTCAGACGATAGAATTTAGAGGTCCATGTCCCTATTGGTCGACTAGCAACTTAGACAAGGAATTAGTATGACAACTGTAGAGATTGTGTAGTCTTTCATTATTATTGCTTATTTTGTTTTTGTTTTTGTGAATTTGAATTGTTATGAACCTTCTTTCATCATAATCTAGCGTATTCATATTTGCTGTACTACCTTGACTTATGCTGCTATTATAGCCTAGTTTTTGCAAGCTTATTCTTTATCGAGCTTGTTCATGACATACGTATTATTGGGGGCCCACAATAATACATTTCAGAATCAGTGTATTAGGGTCTAGCTAACCTTAGTGCGCTTGGTTCGCCCTTCGCATAACTACTTTACGTGGATTAAGATATGTAGTGATTAGTAGACGAATATACTTACCCTCTAGATACGATAAAGCATATCATATCAAGTACATAACTGCACCGATGTGAGCATACGAATAGGAAATTACCAAATTAAGATTTCAATCCACAACTGTCTTGATAATTCCTATTTGAATTCTTTAAACGCTTTGATTCCCATACTTCCATTCTATTACCCCTCCTTGAACTCTTTTCCGTTGCTTTCCGTCTTCCCTTGTTTCGGAAAGACGAAATCTTGTGCTTGGATATAAGTGATACACGGATAGTACAAGATATACCCCATAGGCCAATCATATTATTTGGTGACTATCTTTCATAATTAATTAAGGGCATATCACATATGATATAGTTGGTGTTAAAGTTTTGAGGATTGAATGACATGAGAAAATAAATTGAGGAATATTTTTCTTAAGTGTAAGAGCCTTATGTGATAGATGGGTAAATTCTAAGTTGGGTAGAAATTGCAGTATTAAACTTGAGGAGAATTCTTTTAGATTGTGATCAAGTAGGATTAGATTGAGAGATTAAGTCCTTTTAATGTGGAGAATTTTAACAGAGGGATTAAGATAATGAGGATTTAATGAATTTTAAAAATCTTGATATTGAGGACCCAATATTTATACTTTGAGCACATGATTTAAATTTTGAATATTGAAGGATGAATCATCGATTTAAATTTTGAGGATAAATATAGAATTTTAGACTTGAACAATTGGTTAATTATATTTAAATTTTACAATTTGATGATTTGAATTAAAAGTTCAATTTTGATTGTTGGGTCACCTATTTGAAATATTGAGGATGTAAATTGAGTTTAAATATTTGAATAGTACAAAATTCTTAAGTTAATAATAGGAATAAGATTTGATTAGAATTGTTTATTGTTCAAAGTCTAGAGGAGATTATGATAGTTAGAAATTATGATATAAATTTTGATGTAGGATGTCATTTAGACTTGAGTCAGATTTGGATGTTGATTATTTAAAAATCGAGAAGAGATTACGACAGGTTGAATTTTGATTTAAACAGTGGTTATATTAATTTTGAAGTGATCGCGATAGATTCGAATAGATTTTGTTATTTAAATTTTTGGAAGAGATTGCGATTGACATACCTTATGTACGAATGTGAAGGATTTAACAAATTATGTTTTATTTTAATTTCGAGGACAAAATTATTTTAAGTTGGGTAGATTGTAAACTCCCTCACCCAAAATAGGTATTTTGTGTATATTTTATATTATTATATTTATTATATATGTTGAATTTATTTAGAATATGCTCTTAGTTAATTAGAAAATAAATTTCTTGATATATTTACTTATATAAATATTCATTTAGAATTATTTTAGGTTATTTTAGATTTTTGGAGATTTTTCCTAGAATTTTTGGTAATTAAAACTTAGAAAACATAAATTTCTAGGCTTCTATGATTTACTATACGACCATACTTGCATGTCGTTCCTACCAAATATTTATTTTAGTTTAAAATATTTAATTATATTTTTTTTGTAATTTATTTAGAATTTTAAGAAATTTATTTAGATTTTAAAATTATTTAGGATTTATTTGGATATATATAGTCTTAATATTAGATAGATACTAATTTAGTGTTAATAGATATTAATAAAATTTTATAAATTATTTGTATTATCTTTAATTATATTTAAGATTATAAATTATTGAGATAAATTCAAACTCTATTTTAAATTAATTCAAATCCTGAACCTACTAGGAAATCAACTTCATGCATATCCTATCCTTATTTAAATTCATCATAATCCTATCCAAATTAACCAATCCTAGTCGTATTTAATTAAGTAGTGTCCACCATTATAAATACGTCATCCTTCATATTTTTCTTTCCCAAATTCCTCTCTTTTTCGTCCAAAAAATAGTCAAAATTCGTCATAAATTCAGCCTCATTTTCTACTAGTTATGACGAATTAAAAAAATGATATCTCCTAGATCCGGACTCCAAACATGCTCCAGTTTTTTTTTGTTAGAACGATAATGAGGTTAGCTTTCTGATAATATAAATTGTATTTTTTAAATTATTAGTATTAAATTCTGGAAAATTCGTAGAGCACAGCATGTCCGAAAATATACGTGTTTTGATATTTTCACGATTTCGGGAGAACCAGGAATCAGAATCATGAACCGTTTAAAGTTTCGAAAAGCTAATGTCGAGATGATCGACATATATTTTTCCCAGAATTTATTTCAAAGTATTTATATACTGTTAATTCTGTAGAACTTCTAGATTAGAATTTAACCATCGGTGCACAATACTAAATTTGTATGTGCTATAATTCCCAAAGAATTTGAATTCAGATGAGTCATAAATTCCAGTATATTTTTGATGCTGAAATCTACAGGAAATCATGCATGAAAGTCGAGTTTGTATCGGTTGACTTTTTGGTCAATAGATCGCCTCGATTTGTGTGCCATGAGTCTCGAGTTGATAAAATTCAGTTTCTTTGGACAAAATTTAGGAATTAATATAAAAATCAGAATAATAAGATTAAAATAAGATTTTAGAGTAATTATTCCAGAATTAAATAAATTAAAATAAATTAATGGTTATATTATTATATAGTTATATGAATATATATGTAAGTAAATGCTAATTGATAATTATGACTAAATATTCAGACTGTATGACCCTAGGACATCGTGGACTATCCCATACTTACCTTGACCATGTTGACCCTAAGAACTTGTGAATTTGTCTGCCTTGAGTACACTAACGTACTGGCATAGACACCTGTCAGTTGACTGACTGATTTCGTACAGTACTTGAAGACGCGACACCCGCATAATTTAATGCGTAATTGACCGTGTTAGATGACTAGTGTTACCCCTAGTATACCCCCTGATTCCAGTGTAAATGTGGTTGAGTATGTGCTAGTGTAATGACTAATGATTCTATTATATTATATTTATGTGTACATAGGATATTGGATTGTTCTGCGCGATTTTTGGAGCAGGTTATTGGTACATTGCAGCTTCCTTGCCAGGCAAGTATACCTTGCCATTGTACTGTTATTTATATTCCATACGTTGTATGCATCTTTATTTTCTGTCTTTAGTTCATATATTTTAACTATTATATAAAACGTGCGCGACGGTGACGTCGCGATATATTTTTATTTATGTATTGCATTGACCTTGTTCACGAGACTACCCCATTATCATGTAGCACCATTAGGTTCATTGGCCGTGACACAGTGGTTACACGAGTGTGAGTCTCATATAGATCACGGACTGCGTGACAGGTCTGGCCTCCTGTACGAATGGGCCGTGCGTTAGGAATAGCTGCTGTTAGAAACTTTGTATGCTAGTAGACTTAGCAGTTATTAGAGGTGTTATTATGTCATGGATGTGACATGCTTAGAGCATGGGGTGGGGAGAACAACAAGTACCGCAGTTGAGCTCCTTTACACTTTTTCTGTGACGCCCGGATTCTCCGCTGGAGATACGGGTGGTGATGACCCATATATATACATTGGCGGGCCTCCGCCGTTCAAAAGACGACGTGCCTTTGGGCCCCTGGATCTTCAAAAGAGAACCATGCCAAATCCCAGTTTTCAGCCAGATAGCTCACTTGTGGGGAAAGGTGTTCTTAACTGCATTCACTTTAGACGGTTAGGCGACCCTTTTGGATATTTATTTCAGTACTTTATTGGCATGTGTTTAAGTATCTTGTTATGTCCCTCTGAGGACCTGGTCCGCTGCCAGGTGTATCTTTTCTTGAGTATTTGCAGGAGCGCAGATTTGGATGGTTACATGTGATCCGTGGATGTCTTCTCTACGATCTGTGATGGATAGCTGGTATTCTTATATTGTGTTGTGGTGTTGTACTCATATTGTATTTGCTCTTATATTCAAGTTGGTAGTAGATTTGTTTTCATCCAACTATCATCCTTAGATACTTCTTATTGAGATCTAGTTTCATAGATACTGGTTATTTATTTCTATATGATTTTGGTGGATGAGATTTAGATTTTACCCTGTGACTTGTGACATATGTTTATACCACTTGTGGATTTTGTATTCATATTACAGCGTACGTATGGATTTGATTTCCATATATTGGAGTTACCATATCCATGCGGATGGCATGCTTACGTGTCCCTAGTCCTACGTATTTGGGACTGGGGCGTGACAAATATGCTGTAATTATGGCAAGGCACACTTGCCTGGGGTTTTGGCTCCAATTGTAGCTTTGGCAGCAGCGTAATTTGCAGACAGTACTCCGATTACTGAAATAGACATCACCATCAGATCCAAAAAATATCAATCAGCTAGAAACGCCTGTCCTTGAGTCCAATTTGGACACAGGGGCAAAAATGACAATTTCGGGTCAAGACGGGATCCACATATGGGCCGCTTTGCACCAAAAATGTGTCAGGGTCAAAGGTCTCCAAATCTGCCAAACTTAGTGTCAACAAGTCAGGAACGGTGATACGAACCCAACGGAACTTCCAGAATTGGATTCCGATGAGCCAATCACAAAATCGCCCGTCAAATGGAGCCTGTGGGGCCCACGATACGCGATTTTGTCAAAGTTCTCAGAATCGAACCAAACTTGGGTCACAGGAACAGCGTATTGCTACGAGTCCGATGGTGCAAGGTTCGTCTCGATCCGACGTATGTACACTAAGTTACTGCAAGAACCAGAAAGGACGGATATGGGACGTTGTCGGCGGATACACGTTGATTCCGGTGTGCACGCACATCCAAATCAACTTCTGCCAAATTCTGCACATCCGTATCAACGACGCGCGCGTATCGGTGAAGATAGCGCACGACCAAGTCGTCCCGTTTGGCGGGGCGTACTCAGTTCCGGGGTAAAACAGGGCGTTAATTTTCCTATTTTTGGATCGCGGTTCGCGATCGCCACAGGACGCGATGCACCGAGCGGGTTGCAAGGGCATCGAGGGGGTCACGCAGCCTACGCGTCACAACTGACGGAATCAAAAATAGGGCAGCGAGGAGAGAGATATGGGTACCTGAACAGGGCTCCAAAAATTAAGATTTTCTCGTATCCGACACGACACAAGGGGACACTTTGTCCTGTGTCCGGGCCGTGTCCGCCCTAGGGTTGGGGTTCTGCCGTGTTTGAGCTCGCCGGAGGCTGGAGGGTGCCGGAGGGAGGCCGGAGACGGCTGAGGCGGCGACGCGCCGGGAGCAGCGTCGAGGTCAGGCGGCCGGCAACGGCGGGGAGTCGTCGGCTGGCCTCGGGCGGCCGGAGGCTGCTGCGGCGAGGGGTTGCCAAGGCTCTGCGGGGGTTTCTGGACGGGTACGGCGAGGTGGCTGTGGGTCGAGGGCAGCGGCGAGGGGAAGGCCAGGGCGGAGGAGATGGCCGGCGAGGTCGAGGGGAGCGGGGCCGAGGGGAGAGGGAAGGAGGCGGAGGAGAGGGGTTTTATAGAGGTGTCCGGCGGGCGGTTAAGGGAGGCGGAGCGAGGGGTCGGGGGTTACGCGAAAGAGGAAGGGGAGGCGCTGGGAGGAAGCCGGAGCGGCGCGACTGCCGGAGTGGCGGCGAGAGGCCAACAGTCGGGGGTCGTCGGGTTAGGGTTTAGGGAGAGAAAGGGTTAACGGGTAACGGGTGGACGGGTCGGGTCGGGTCAGGGGATCCGGCCCGATCCAATAAAATAGAATGCGGGTCGGGTCGGGTCGGGTTTTGGGTCGCGGGTTAGACCCGGATCCGACCCGCTAGGTTCGGTTCGGTTCAAATGAACCCGGTCCGGTTCAGCAATTGGTTTGGTTTGGTTTATTTAAAATAAACCCAATTTATTTTGGTTAAATTAAATGATAAGTTTTTATGGCTTTTAAAATTGATTCCGGGGTCCAATAAATTCCCGAAAAATTATCCTATGTCTAGTTTTTCATTTTACACCAGAAAATATTATTTTCATAATATTTTAATATTATTTAATATCATTTAAAAATCATTTTATAATTAAAACACCTTAGTTTAATTACAGAAAATCCCGGAAAAATTCCAGAAAATTATGAAAAATTCCAAATTAAAAATTCTTGAAAATCAGGGGGTTTATACTCGCCCCAATCCATGACCACTAGAACTCATTCCTTCATATACTCTAAGCCTGGAATCGTACGGCTTTGACACCAATTGATACGTTCCCAATCCTAGCTGACCTAGAAATAAAAGATATCTGGAGCAATTTGACATTTCTAGGTTAATTTGAAGAAGAATTTTAGAAATAGAAAAGGATTTGGGGAAGAACATAAACTAGATTTGTATTTGAAATTGGTTATGGCGGGAAAAGGAATTACAAAGAAATAACTAGATCTAAACAATAAAAACTGAAAAGTAAACTAAACTAAACTCATATTCTCCAAATACCTCCATTTTTCCTCTCCTCCCTATTTATACTGACACTTACCAATTACACTCTCTAGTACCAACTAAGCACAATGAAAACTAACTTTGCTGACTGTGCTAATGGTTGCTTTGCTGAGTTGGCTAACTTGATAAGTTGGTTGCTGAGGTGGAACGAGGGGGGGTAAAATAGTAAGCCAGGTATGCTTTCTTCACTAATCTGAACAGACATGCACTCTGATATTATGTGTCACGCCCCAGTCCTAAAATATCGAGGGACTGGATGCGCGGCAATGGCCAGCAGCACGCACCGATGGACAACCCAATTTAATGGATCCATCAGGGCATGCTTAAGCTGTAGTCTAACAGTAAAATGTTACAAGTCTCAGGTATTTCTAATCTCATCCACAGAATAAACACAGATTAATTGCCAAAAATATTGCAAATAGGAATAACTATCAAATCTCAATAAAAGTGTCTCGGTGAACAATCCGAGATCAAGTCTGATACATCAAATCAAATAGACAGGAAATAAAGGAACTGGAAATAGAAACAGAACTAACTAACTATATACAGCCAATGCTCAGGAGAAGTCCTCTGGTACGATCTCATCCTCAGGTTCTGGTACAGCTCCTGGAAGTGCTCATGTACGATATATCTCTGGACGAATCTCTTCGGCTATACCTGGGGACATAATCCGGATCCAGGTCCTCAGGGGACAGCAAGGTACAGAAAATACAAGCCAAAATAAATGCAGTGCAGCAGTAAATGAACAATAGGGTAAACTATATAGCTATCTATGTGAAACGCAAGTTGAGAGCATTACGAGTACTCAGGCTGAGACCACTACAAGCTCTGTGTCGGGGAGCCGGTAGCAGCAATATCAATAATAGAGTGCCTAGCTCTGATATAGAGTCTGAGGCCTCACAATAAATATATCACTAATAGAGTGCCTAGCTCTAATATAGAGTCTGAGGCCCCGCCAGAATAAATATAAATATATATATATCAGCCTGTAGCCTGTGTGTCTCTCTCCACCCAATGTAATCACACGTCTCATATCCATGACACGCAGGATCAATACTAATGCAGCAAGTCATATAATGTCTATGAATATAATATCTATGTCAATCCTGTATCCTACACAGAATCACCATGAATATCTCAGGAAAATTTTGTCTCATGAATTGTGTCAAGTGTCCTGGGTCCTGATGTACTTGATAAGACAAGTACGAGAATACATAGGGTCTCGATATCCATGTCTATGTGACGTTACACAACTTCGCGTACGGGGTTGGCACCCGACTATGATCGGACACTAAGTACGTCACACAGCCCTAGGGTTGAGCATGTACAATAGTTATAATGTATATATTCAAAGGAATAATTAACAACAACTACAAGTTTGGCAAGGTACACTTGCATGTGGTTATGGCTCCAACTGCAGCTCTGACTTCAGTTGGATTTGCAGGCGGTACTCCGGTTGCTGAAATAAATATTACCATCAGATTCAGAAAATATCAATCAGCTAGAAACGTCTGTCCTTGAGTCCAATTTGGAGACAAGGGCAAAAATAGCAATTTTGGGTCAAAACGGGGTCCACGTGTGGGCCCGCTTTGTACCGAAAAATGTGTCAGGGTCAAAGGTCTCCAAATTCGCCAAACTTAGTGTCAACAGGTCAGGAACGATGATACGAACCCAACGGAACTTCCAGAATTGGATTCCGATGAGCCGATCACAAAATCGTCCGTCGAGCGGGGCCTGTGGGGCCCACGACACGCGATTTTGTCAACGTTCTCAGAATCGAACCAAACTTGGGTCACAGGACCAGCGTATTGCTATGAGTCCGATGACATAAGTTTTGTCTCGATTTTGTCAACGTTCTCAGAATCGAACCAAACGTGTGTACATAAAGTTAGGGCGAAATGCAGAAAAGTCGGATACGGGGCGATGTCCGCGGATACGCGTTGATCCCGGGGTGCACGCACCCCCGAATCGACTTCTGTGAAATCCCGCACGTCCGTATCAATGACGCGCACGTATCTGTGAAGACCGCGCGCGACCAAGTCGTCCCGTATGGCGGGGCATACCCAGTTCCAGGGTGAATCGGGGCGTTGTTTTTCCTATTTTTGGATCGCGGTTCGCGATCGCCACAGGACGCGATGCCCCGAGCGGGTTGCACGGGCACCGAGAGGGTCATGCAGGCTTCGCAATGCAAAAGATGGAATCGAAAATGGGATTACGAGCAAAAAGATAGACGCACCTGAACAGGGTCTAAAAAACCCAAATTCGATCGTGTCCGACACGTGTCCGATACGTGTCCGACACAAGAGACCTAGGGTTAGGGTTTAGGGGTTCCCAGGCGGGGCTGAGGCGGCTGAGGGGCGGCGCTGCGGTGGGGGAGGCCGGCCGGAGGGGGCTCGGGCGGCGCCGGCGAGGCTGGGCGGAGGCGGCGCAGGGGCCGGAGGCGGCCGGAGCAGCGGCGGGGTTCGGCTCTAGCTGCTGTTGCTCGGCGCTGTCGGGGAAGGAGGCGGAAGGAGGAGGAGGAGGAAGGGGAGCTGCGGCGGCGGCGTCTCCGGAGGAGCCTGGCGGAGGCGAGGGCTGCGGGGGTGGCGGCGAGCTGGCTAGGGCGGCGTGTGGTGGAGGGTTCGGGGTTGCCGGGGGGGATTTATAGGGTGGAGGAAGGGGAGTCGGGCGGGTGGTCGTGGGTCGAGAGAGGCGACCTGGGCGGAGAAGGCGGGGGTCGTGGGGCGGCCGAGGCGGAGGGTGGCGGAGCTGTCGGCGGGAGACGCGGGGGAGGGAGAGTTCGTGGGAGAGGCGGGTGGCCGGGTCGGGTGCGGGCGGTCCGGGTCTGGCCGACCCGACTCGCTAGCAGCGCGGGCTGGGCGGCCCAATGGGCTGGGGTCTGAGGGATTGGGCCGGGCCAGGCCGAAAACAATAATAATAATAATAATAATAATAATAATAATAATAAATAATTTATTAATAAATAAATAATTAAATAATTAGTTTTTAGGTGTTTTAAAATAGGTCCGGGGCCCAATAAAATCCAGAAAAATTATCCTAAGTCCAGTTTTTCATTTTACACCCAAAAATATTATTTCCATAATATTTTAATATTATTTATTATCATTTAAAAATTATTTAATAATTAAAACCCTATTTTTAATTACAGAAAAATCCCAAAAAATTCCAGAAAATTGTGAAAAATCCAAATTTAAAATTTTAAAAAAATCAAGGGGTTTACAATCTACCCCCCTTAAGAGGATTGCGTCCTCGCAATCAAAGAATAACCGGTCAACAGAGATGATGCGGTCGCAAGCACTGTTCGAAATACGTCACAAGATACTTAGGAAAAGTACCGTTTCCCTAAGAATGAAAGTTATGCACTTTCCAGAGAGAATCTAGTTAAAGTAAAAGATCTTCAACTTTAGAAAACTAGGTTATTATTAACAAGTTGCAAATTACTAGGTTGGGTCTGAGGTCACGAACCAACAGGCATGAGCTAAACAAGACTAGAAACGGATAACTACGAATCACTTACGCGCATTAACTACTCCACGAGTCTGTGCGTTCTCCACTGCCATCGTCAGGGCTTGCTCGCGTCCTGGCAATAGATTCCTCTGTTGTTGCTGAGCCTGCTGGAAGAGTGCTGCTTGTGGTATCAAAGGTGGCCTCGGCTGATACCCTCCTGGAGTTGGTAGTACGACTCTTTCAACTCCCGTTTGCGGTGCTCCCATTGCTGGACAGGCTGGCCTCGGCACTGGTAAAGCTTCTTGATGCATCATCAGTGTTTCTCCTTGATATGTTGTACAATTTTTGGCTAAGTGGTGTCTGGATCCGCAAATTAAGCATGTTCCTAGCTTGCGTCTGCATTCTCTTTCAATATGGCCTATCTTTCCACAGTAGTAACAAGTAGGAAGGAATGAGACTCCTGGTGCTGCTCTCGGGGGTGGATTTATCTGTTGACGCTTTGCAGACTCCTCTTGTGCTGCTCTGGTTGGTGCGGATGTGGAAGGCCGCTTCAGGTTGGCCTCTCTCCTGACGACGCGTTTCATGCTTCGGGCTGCAGCGAGGACGTCCGAGTAAGAAGTAGGTACAATGGATCCGATCAGCTTCTGTAGCTCAATGTTCAGTCCGTCAAAGAACTTCTCAGCCTTCTCTTCTTCTGTCGGGATCAGGGTTGGGGCGACGCGACTTAGACGAATGAACTCAGCGTTGTACTCTTCCACCGTCATAGTATCCTGAGTGAGGCGATTGAACTTGTCCCGAAGTTCTGATCGAGCGATGGCTGAAATGTACATTTCCTAAAAGAGTCTGGAAAACTCTTCCCAAGTGACTCGGTCTGGTCCGAGCCGCGTCTCCTCAGACAACCACCAGTGGTGAGCATTGTCCGTCAATTTCATTCTGACGGTAGTCATCCAGCGTTCCCGGGGAAGCTCAGCTGCTTCTAGTTGATGCCGAATGTTGGTGAGCCATTCATGAACTTCTGTGGCCTCTTCTTTGCCTGAGAAGGTACGGGGCTTCAGTTGGCGAAAGTCAGTGATAGAGCCCGTCGTTGGCCGCCGTACTGGGAGGTTGGCCTGCTCCAGTGCAGTCACTATGTTGTTCCTCAAGTAATCAGCCTCACGACGCTGAGCCTCGTGTTGGACTTGTTGTGGGCTTGTATCATCCCGTAGATCAGTTGGAATATATGTTGTCCGTCAATCGGCTGTCCTGGTGGGAGTACGGGCATTGGTGGGACAACCTGCGACGGAGGTGGGATATCATCACGCCGGAATCTGGAGGTAGGTTGACCTGCCTGCTGGTTCTGTTGAGTTGATGGAACTCCACCGACTGGGGTCACTTCGCCGTCATAGGTGACACCTGTAGCTTGTGGTGTTCCTGCGGGAGTCTCGTTGCACTCTTGTGGGTCCATTTTCCTGCATCCAAAATAAATAATAAGAGGCACACAGGAATTAAGGCAGGATGCAAGTAAATTATTTGGAGTCGATATAAAGATCAAGAATGATTCAAGCAAGTGGATGAGATCCTAAGACTTATCCTATTCTTATTGCAGGCCTGTTCGGTCCCTAAGTTGAAACCGAACAATTTAGTCGTAGACCTGCATGGGCCACCACAAAAACCATGTCACGCCCCAGTCCCAAAATATCGAGGGACTGGATGCGCGGCAATGGCCAGCAGCACGCACCGATGGACAACCCAATTTAATGGATCCATCAGGGCATGCTTAAGCTGTAGTCTAACAGTAAAATGTTACAAGTCTCAGGTATTTCTAATCTCATCCACAGAATAAACACAGATTAATTGCCAGAAATATTGCAAATAGGAATAACTATCAAATCTAATAAAAGTGTCTCGGTGAACAATCCGAGATCAAGTCTGATACATCAAATCAAATAGACAGGAAATAAAGGAACTGGAAATAGAAACAGAACTAACTAACTATATACAGCCAATGCTCAGGAGAAGTTCTCTGGTACGATCTCGTCCTCAGGTCCTGGTACAGCTCCTGAAAGTGCTCCTGTACGGTATATCTCTGGACGAATCTCTTCGGCTATACCTGGGGACATAATCTGGATCCAGGTCCTCAGGAGACAGCAAGGTACAGAAAATACAAGCCAAAATAAATGCAGTGCAGCAGTAAATGAATAATAGGGTAAACTATATAGCCATCTATGTGAAATGCAAGTTGAGAGCATTATGAGTACTCAGGCTGAGACCACTACAAGCTCTGTGTCGAGGAGCCGGTAGCAGCAATATCACTAATAGAGTGCCTAGCTCTGATATAGAGTCTGAGGCCTCACAATAAATATATCACTAATAGAGTACCTAGCTCTAATATAGAGTCTGAGGCCTCGCCAGAATAAATATAAATATATATATATATCAGCCTGTAGCCTGTGTGTCTCTCCCCACCCAATGTAATCACACGTCTCATGCCCATGACACGCAGGATCAATACTAATGCAGCAAGTCATATAATGTCTATGAATATAATGTCTATGTCAATCATGTATCCTACACAGAATCACCATGAATATCTCAGGAAGATTATGTCTCATGAATTGTGTCAAGTGTCCTGGGTCCTGATGTACTTGATAAGACAAGTACGAGAATACATAGGATCTCGATATCCATGTCTATGTGACGTTACACAACTTCGCGTACGGGGTTGGCACCCGACTATGATCGGACACTAAGTACGTCACACGGCCCTAGGGTTGAGCATGTACAATAGTTATAATATATATATTCAAAGGAATAATTAACAACAACTGCAAGTTTGGCAAGGTACACTTGCCTGTGGTTCTGGCTCCAACTGCAGCTCTGACTTCAATTGGATTTGCAGGCGGTACTCCGGTTGCTGAAATAAATATCACCATCAGATCCAGAAAATATCAATCAGCTAGAAACGTCTGTCCTTGAGTCCAATTTGGAGACAAGGGCAAAAATGGCAATTTCGGGTCAAAACGGGGTCCACGTGTGGGCCCGCTTTGTACCGAAAAATGTGTCAGGGTCAAAGGTCTCCAAATTCACCAAACTTAGTGTCAATAGGTCAGAAATGATGATACGAACCCAACGGAACTTCCAGAATTGGATTTCGATGAGCCGATCACAAAATCGTCCGTCGAGCGGGGCCTATGGGGCCCACGACACGCGATTTTGTCAACGTTCTCGGAATCGAACCAAACTTGGGTCACAGGACCAGTGTATTGCTGCGAGTCCAATGGCGTAAGTTTTGTCTCGATCCGACGTGTGTACACAAAGTTAGGGCAAAATGCAGAAAAGTCGGATACGGGACGATGTCCGCGGATACGCGTTGATCCCGGGGTGCACGCACCCCCGAATCGACTTCTGCGAAATCTCGTACGTCCGGATCAACGACGCGCACGTATCTGTGAAGACCGTGCATAACCAAGTCGTCCCGTTTGGCGGGGCGTACCCAGTTCCGGGGTGAATCGGGACGTTATTTTTCCTGTTTTTGGATCGCGGTTCGCGATCGCCACAGGACGCGATGCCCCGAGCGGGTTGCACGGACACCGAGAGGGTCATGTAGGCTTCGTAACGCAAAAGACGGAATCGAAAACGGGGTTACGAGCAGAAAGATACACGCACCTGAACAGGGTCTGAAAAACCCGAATTCGATCATGTCCGACACGTGTCCAACACGTGTCCGACACAAGAGACCTAGGGTTAGGGTTTGGGGGTTCCCAGGCGGGGCTGAGGCGGCAGAGGGGCGGCACTGCGGTGGGGGAGGCCGGCCGGAGGGGGCTCGGGCGGCGCCGGCGAGTCTGGGCGGAGGCGGCGGAGGCGGCGCAGGGGCCGGAGGCGGCCGGAGCAGCGGCGGGGTTCGCCTCTAGCTGCTGCTGCTGCTGCTCGGCGCTGTCGGGGAAGGAGGCGGAAGGAGGAGGAGGAAGGGGAGCTGCGGCGGCGGTGTCTCTGGAGGAGCCTGGCTGAGGCGAGGGCTGCGGGGGTGGCGGCGAGCTGGCTAGGGCGGCGTGTGGTGGAGGGTTCGGGGTTGCCGGGGGGGATTTATAGGGTGGAGGAAGGGGAGTCGGGCGGGTGGTCGTGGGCCGAGAGAGGCGGCCTGGGCAGAGAAGGCGGGGGTCGTGGGGCGGCCGAGACGGAGGGTGGCGGAGCTGCCGGCGGGAGATGCGGGGGAGGGAGAGTTCGTGCGGGAGGCGGGTGGCCGGGTTGGGTGCGGGCGGTCCGGGTCTGGCCGACCCGACCCGACCCGCTAGCAGCGCGGGCTGGGCGGCCCAATGGGCTGGGGTCTGAGGGATTGGGCCGGGCCAGGCCAATAATAATAATAATAATAATAAATAATTTATTAATAAATCAATAATTAAATAATTAGTTTTTAGGTATTTTAAAATAGGTCCGGAGCCCAATAAAATTTAAAAAATTTATCCTAAGTCCAGTTTTTCATTTTACACCCAAAAATATTATTTCTATAATATTTTAATATTGTTTATTATCATTTAATAATTAAAACCCTGTTTTTAATTACAGAAAATTCCCAGAAAATTTCAGAAAATTGTGAAAAATCCAAATTTAAAATTTTAAAAAAATTAGGGGGTTTAAATTATGGTAATGCAGTGATGAGCTGATACTCCTTTTGATTTAGAGACCCCTAAACTTATTTGGAGGAGTGATACTGCATATATTGGTATAGTCATTGATTTGGGTTCGTATCAACCATGCTTCTTAGAAACGGTTCAAGAATGAACAATCTAAATCGTATGTATATCCTCAATTCTTAATATAAAAAATTGAATAAACGTATAGAAAAAACAAAAACAACAACATTTTAAAACGAAAAATAGTTTGAAAGAAAAAAAAACCAAAAAATGAACAAAAAACCAACAAATTTCTTTTAAACAAACAAAAAAAATATTAAAAAAAGAAAAAAAAATACTTTACAAAAAGTATAAAAAGCAAAAAAGAAATTTTTTTAATGAAAAATAATTTAAATGAAAAAATGAAAAAAGATTGAAAAAAACAAGAAAAGGAGAAAATATAAAAAAATAAAAAGTTACAAATAAAATAAATAATAAATATTCGGACAAAAAAATAAATCCACTTTGTTTGTGGTATTAAACGAAAGAATGAAAGTATATTTCAATGACGGGGTTTGTGCGAAACCCGCGCCCTTTGGTTTACAAACAAACTTGTACAATGTAATCCTATACGAGGATGTGGGAGTACAATTTATTTAATCTGGGTATAAATTGCTATAGGTGTCTGATCTGCGGTCGATCACTTTAGCCCTTGGACCACGCGATGTTGAAGAAGTGCCGTGGAAGACAGGTAGCAGCTTCGAAGGTTGTAGGAGAGGGTGGATGCATGATGCCGAAGTCGTCGATCCCCGCTCTTTGCCTGAGCTCCGGGCTCTCTCTCTCTCTCTCTCTCTCTCTCTCTCCCTCCTCCTTGTTCGATCTTCTCCAATTGTCGACCTTGGATCTGATATTGGTACTCTTGACCGAATTTTCCGACCTGGGATCTGATATCGGTTTCTTGACCAATTTTTTGACCTGGTTTCCCATTGACAGGGGCCTCTATTTATAGAGTCTTTGGTGACAGTGACCACTCCGTTGGTGTAGCAACCGAGGAGAGGAAAGTACAGCACCCTTTTATATAACGGTTAAAGTAACCAATGCCTACGTATAGATGATCTTTTGACTGAGCGGGTGACGTGGGTCCAACTAAGGGGACACAACACGTACGGTTGCTACTAAGATCATGGCGTAAAAGCCATGCGGGTAGGTATCCATTGTATAGAAGAGGTTGGCGTAGAAGCCAAATGTCCGTCACCATGGCATAGAAGCCAAGTAGGCATAGAAGCCGAACAGGCATAGAAGCCGAGTAGGCATAGAAGCCGAGCAGGCATAGCAGCCGAACAGGCATAGGAGCCGAGTAGGCGTGGAAGCCGAACAGGCACAAAAGCCGAACAGACATAGAAGCCGAGTAGGCGTGGAAGCCGAGTAGTCGTAGAGACTGAGTGGGCGTGGAAGCCGCATGAGCACAGATCCTGAATGGGCGTAGAAGCCGCTGTATATCGTGCCAGAATGGGCGTAGAAGCCGCTTGAGCACAGATCTTGAATGGGCGTAGAGGCCGCTGCATATCGTGCCAGAATGGGCGTAGAAGCCGCTTGAGCACAGATCCTGAATGGGCGTAGAAGCCGCTGCATATCGTGCTGATGTGGACGCCTTAGCCGGAATTACGGCTTTTGAAGATATAACCAAATCTCTTGCAGAGATTTGCCATCACCTTATGCATTAAATGCGGAGGCGTGTTTCGAAGGTCTGCAGGCCTTCTGTGCACCCGTCGCAGAGACGTGTCTTGAGAGAAACTGTCACCGCTCTGTGCAATTAGACGTGGAGACGTGCCTCGAATCCCGTACGAAGTGCAGCTTTTGACGTGGTAGGCGGTTTGTCTGCTGCGGAGCGTAATACAGCTCATGTTTGCCTGTGTAAAACAGGGCGGCGTATTCTCTTGTACGCAAAAGAGCGGTTTATGCTGAGGGGACTCCAGTAAACGATGGTTCGGTGATGCTTTACCAAATTCTCTGCATTAAATGGTGAGATCCGCCATCATACTGTGGGACGCGTCCCGAGAGGTCTGCCATCGTTTCCAGCCGTCGTCTGGATAGCCGTGCATCACCTTTTGTCAGGAGTCAGAGGTCAGATTCACTGCATGACTTGACAGGTTCATTTCGAGGAAGATGAAGCGTTCCTCGTACGCTATAACGTTGCTTTGAGAGCGGATGAGTTTTACGCCATGGAGGCGATGAAGAACTCTGTTTCACGCTGGAGCGGCCTGGACGTACTGCACTTATGCGGATGGTCCTTTGAGCTTTATTCTTCACGCTGTATTTTAGCGGAGAAAACTCTGTTGTACGCCTGATGGCTCTGAAGGCCTCTGCTTACACTGCTCTGTATCAAGAGGCTGTGTAGCTCTTCCCAGCGTATTTTTCATGCTTCTACAAGACCCCCTTCAGAGCTTTTAAATTCCTTGGAATTTGAAACGCTTTGAACGAAGCATGAATGGCCCCTCGTAACTCGAAACGTTTTTGAGTGGAGCGTTGAAACGGTCGGTGCAGACTTTATGGCGGATTTATGGGGGACCACTGTGATCTCTTTTGCCTATAAAAGGCTGGGGGAGTTAGTCTGTTCTCCCCACATCTTCATCACCACGCCGAGATGATCACCGGAGTTCGCCGGGTCGATTTGAGGGAGAAGGAGATCATGTTCTTCCAGCGTGTAAGAAGCCGAAAAAGTCGGCATCTTCGAGCAAGTGTCCACTGCAACGATGGATCATGGAAGGATATCTTAGCCTCCCTTGATCGGGATAATCAGCAATTTTGTATGGCGTTGCCCCAGGAGAGAGGAAGGGTCGTATTTGACCACGGCGGCTGGCATGCCGCACCTTCTCTCGATGCCCTCCGGTGACGAGAGTCAGACAGACTCGTTCTGTCCCGGATTGAGTGGCGGTGGTTTGTAGGCAAGCAGATTTACTCTGCTTCCCTTCTGTTGGAGGATGGGTCATCTGCCCAGTTTTGTATCCTCCTGCCACTGATCACCTTCTTAGAAGAAGAGGAAGACCATCACCGGTGCGAGACCCTGTCAGAGCGGCTTCTCGGTGCGATCTTCAGACGACGAGGGGGTATCTCCTTTGTAGACGGAGTTTTCCTCAGATATAATCATGAAAATAAAAGGAAAACCCTTGTAGATTGGATTTCCTTCATATGTAATCATGATTTTGATCTTTAATAAAAATCATCTTTCTTCTTCATATGATCATCTTGCCATATGTTGCTGTGAAGTCTGAATATGTGCAGCTTCAACACATCTGAATCTGTATGCCGACTCTGTAGAAAGAGTGCTAGGTCCTGTCCTTTACGCATAGCGAGTAGTCCATAGAACGCTGTAGAGCATTTTGAACATCTTAGAACTGTCCTGTTGCTGGGACTGAGGAACCGCGTAGAGCTCTGAACAGAATTCTTGTTCAGTCTTCGCCTTCAAGAGTGACTTCTCGAAAATCCCTTGGAACAGGGTCGAGGAATGGCTGTCAAAAACTGAGTTGCCATCTTTTGATAGACGAGATATTCAGACTGGAGTTTGGATGAACCTCCATTTGACCCGAGAAGAGTAATTTCACAATGTTTGAACTCTTGTATATTTTGGATACTTGGGATATGTTGAGGCCAAGGAGGAGTATCTTCTGTGTGAACTCCTGTAATTGACCGTCATGGGGACCGTTCGAATATACGGAAAGTCGTGGAGCGAGAAATCATCAGTCTGTAGCCTCCGGGCATAAAACACCGTCGAGCGTGAAATCGTAGACTTGTAGTTCCTGTGCGTGAAGTCATGGGTTTTGTGGCCTCTCAAGCATAAAAGCTACTGAGCACAAAGGCATCCGGGCCGAAAACCTGACTTGTAGCTGTCGATCGTAAAGTTGTAGATTCGTAGCCGTCGAGCGTAGGAAGCTCCTTTAGCGTAGAACTGTATATCCGTAGCCTGTGAGCGTAGAACACCATCGAGCGTGAAATCGTAGACTTGTAGTTCCTGTGCGTGAAGTCATGGGTTTGTGGCCTCTCGAGCATAAAAGCTACTGAGCACAAAGGCATCCGGGCCAAAAACCTGACTTGTAGCTGTCGAACGTAAAGTTGTAGATTCGTAGCCGTCGAGCATAGAAAGCTCCTTTAGCGTAGAAATGTATATCTGTAGCTCCTGAAAAGAAAATTTCTTCGAGCGTGAAGTCTTGCGGATCTGTTGCTTCTGAGCGTAAACTGAGCGCCACCGAGAGTGAGATCATCGATTTGGTATCTGCTGAGCGTAAAGTCATAGATTTGTGGACTCTCGAGCGTAAAAGCTACTGAGCGCAAAGGCATCCGGGCGTAAAACCATAGACTTATAGCTTGCGAGCGTAAAACCGTAGATCTGTTGCTGTCGAGCGTAGAAAGCTCCTTCAGCGTAGGACCTGCTGAACCGTCTTTGCACGAAAAACTTTTCGAATTTGCTGACTGTCCGTCTTTCAAGGTTAGTGGGCTGACGTGGCATCCAATCATAACCCATTATTCAATTTTGCGAGATTTGGTTAGGGTCTCGAGGAGTCCGTCTGAGGATTCGAGGAGTCGGCCCGAACTCTATATATATTCCAAGTTCTCTGAGAGAGAAACTTTTTATCCGTCTTCTGTGAAAGAGAGCTTTCGACTGTTCGAGTTTTTCTTCGTTCTCTCTCCGAGCATCTCGAGTCTTCAGAAAAATGGCGTCGAAACAGACCTCCTCCGCCAAGAGAAAGGGTGTAGGTTCCTCTTCTCGTTCTTCCGCCCCAGCGAGGGAGTCTTTGGTCGGTCAAGGCGAACTTCCTTCTGAGCGAAGTGTCCTGCCGACGAGCAGTGCACCCGGTCTTAGAGGTAAAGCCTTCGGGGTGACAAAAACGATGAAAAATCCTTCGCACACGTTGAACGTGACCGCGCTAGGTCGTCTTCTGTGCTGATAGCCTCTTCTTGAGGAAGATGATGCACGGAGGCATTTTCATCTTTTACGCCCACATTTCTAATGTGTCAGCGTAAAGACTCCATATTTTCGTAGTTCTGAGCGTAGAAGTTCTGGCTACCGAAAATTGGGGTATATCATAAATTTTGAATTTTACGCTTGTGGGGGGACCTCCGGCGTAAAATTGCCAGATTTGTACAATCCTACGTAGAGCACAGACTGTTGTTTCTTTCGGTCTGTATGTTCGTGCAAGACTTGTGATGGCGTATTTTCCTTGCACTTTTGTAGTTGACTTGGGTGAGTCTCCACTGGCTGAGGTGATGGGCTCCGCTGCTGGGATGCTGCACTCGAACTACCTGGAGGATCTGTCCCACGTGTCATTCCCTATCTCCGGACCCCAGTACCCTGAAGGAAGGAGGGTCTTAATATCGGCTCAGGGCGAGCGAATGCTGCTGAGCATGATCAACCGGGAGCCTCTGACTTATGTAGACGGGGAGCCGTACGTAAAGCCGGCTTTTCTTTTTGGGGACATGATCGACAAACAGTCCCAGACGAAGCCTAAGAGGGAGCCCTGGGTCTTCCCAGCCGGGAATTTGGTTTTGTACCTGCCAACGATGCTGAGGGATTATCCCATATCGGCCTTCTTCCACGCGATGCATCCTAGGAAGATGTTGTGGACGCTGACTCCTGATCTTCACGGCAAGCCGGGGAAGATTTTTCATCTGAAAGGAGCTGACCAGGGGTCATTCGTCAGTCGCCCCTCCGGCATTGTGACGTTGTTCAGAGGACTGTGCCCGGGCAGTGTTCCAAGTGAAGATAGCTTGGTGATCCAGCCGGTCCAATTGTCGACCTTCTGCAACGACTTCATGGGTCGAGGTGGGGTATATCCCAAGGAGAATCCTCGGTGCGATGGGTGGATCGCCCCAACGAACTCCCGATGGAGATGCCTAGTTGACTGGGCCTTGAAGCACTTCCAGAGAGAGTTGGAGGGCATTGGACTATATGCCGCTGTGAGTGCGACGAGCGTCGGGTTGCCTCTGAACCCCAATTTGTTCCTGGCACTGATGGAGCGGTACATTCCGCTCACCGGGACCTTTGCCACTCCACTGGGGGAGTTGGGGTTGGCGCTCCACGAGATGGCAGTTGTCTCGAGACTGCCGATGGGGGATACTCCATATGAAGAGTATGTTCCCACCAATCGGGAGTTGGAGGATTTCGACCCTCGGGTGGCGGAAGTATATCAGGAGCTGATGTGTCAATACTTCGCGTGCACCGCCTTTTATAACGAGCCTTCTGATTTGGCTCACACCACCAAGTGGATGTCCTACCTCTTCTTCCACCGAGCCAAGGCCGCCAGGTCGGAGAAAGCCTCGGGTGGCAAGAATGAACCCGTAAACTGTTTGGGCGTGCTTAGTGCCCAGGTTGTGGAGACTCTTATGGAGGAGGCTGAAGCTCCGGATCAGATTCTTGTCGAGGGGGTAGAAAAGTACCCGGAAGGCACCAAGGCCTGTAGTTACTTGAGGCGTTGTCGCAGGCCTTTGTCTAAGGAAGCCCAGCTGGCTGGTTTCCTCTCCATATGGTTGCGCCGAGTAGTGGTGCCAGGTACCGCGTCCGTGGACCGCATTCACCGAAACATCCTGCGGCCGGCAGTGCGCTTGGTGTTTGGGGCAAGACTGGGCTTGCTTTCTGCCATGGTATGCCGTATACAGGCTGGCTTGAGAGCCATAACTGACGGGTTGCTCGTCGACGAAGCTCGACGTGAGAGTTTTCCCAGGGTGGAATTACCATACCTATACTTGATGGGATGGTTGATTCTCCACAATCCTCGGGTGATGTCTCCTGGGTCCGGTAGCAGCTCGGGGGGTATATTCTTGCTGAATTACAAGGATTCCTCCTGGAATGTGAGCACAGTTTTAGACTACCGGCTGGTATTGAACCTCAGCCACGGTTGGAAGCTCCTCTGTACTGCTCCCCCCGTGCATCGCAATCAATCAGGGGTACGGCTTGAGGATTCAGGTGGAGAGAAGACCGACCTTTCCCCGGAAGCTTTTAACTGGTTGGTCTGTATTAGACCCTCCCATCTGCTGTACAGGAGCGAAGATCACTGCTTCTTCGAGCCCTACTTGCCTAGTCGGTTTGCCAGGCAGTTTAGGTACGATCAGCTGCATGTGGGCAATGTCGTTACCAGCTTTAGGTCCAGGGGCGGACTCATTGATGGAGCTAGAGGGTGGCGATATTTCCTCATGGGTTGTACGAGGGCAACCTTCATTGTGCCGGTCGTTACAACCTCCATGGAGCTTCGCATTCTCCATTCTTACGCCCAGTTTTACGTGGCTATTAACACCTTCCATCGTGATTTCGACGTGCGTGGAAGCTTCCGGGTGCCTTCTCCCAAGCCTGGGGGAAGAGTTGACATCCCCTCGGTTTCTTCGGACGAAGGTGAGGAGTCTGGTATTCCGGACGAGCCTCTGGTATCGGTGTCGAGGTACGAAGTGCCTCTACCTGCGGGGGCTTTGGTAGTACCTTCTGGGAAGCGACGGGCTTCTGCTCTGAAGGAAGTTTCTCTTCGCAAGAGAAGGAAGGAGACGGTTGCTCGTCCTCTCCGCGTTCCTGGCATTGCGGCTCCTGGGAGTGAGCCTGCCTCTCCCTACATCGGGGATGATTTCTTGGCTGGAGATTCCTCGCCTTCTAGAGAGGGGCCTCCTACAGTTTCGGTCGTCGATGCCGGAGAATCCTTGTTAGAGGTGGCTGTGGCGGCTACTGCTCCAGGTACCGGAGCGAGATTGCCTGTGTGGCCGAGGCAGATGGGAGAATCTTTCCCGAGGCCAGCAGCGGGCATGACTCCTGCCGCGTCAGTGAGCGCGTCTGGCGAGATTCCGGCCGATGAACTTCGACCACGTCTTGGTGGAGGCCTGACAGAACTCTCGGCGATGTCGGTCGGCCCACCTCCTTCTCCAGGCATGATGATTCGCATTGTGTCATTAAGGCGTGGTTTAGCTATATCGACTGCAGATGCGTCGTATATGCCGTTGGCTCCGGGTAAATGTCGTCTTTATGTCTCCTTTGAGAATGATTGTCATCATACTGATATTGACTTTCTCGGCTTCTTCTTAGGGGATAGCACCCACGGGGAGTATAGCGTTGAAGCGCATTCTGGTTTCGCTCGGGCTTCTGACGAGGAGGCGTTCGACTTTGATGAGGAAGTGGCTTCGGAGGCCAGTACGCCTGGAGTAGCTTCGTCACCTCGAGAGGAGGATGAACACGTCGTCGTGACCTTGCCTCTTGTGAGTGTGGCAACGACTTCGACCGCCGTTACCGCACCTTCTTCGATTACGCCATGTGTCGATGCGATGGCTGTGGCCACCTCGTCTGCAATCATCCCTGGAGAGGGACTTGCTGACATTGCGGGCGCTCCCAGCGTTCAGTCGGATCTAGTTGCGTTGACCGAGCAACATACCAGCCTTTTTTACACCGGTTTGAGAACGATGGTATCAATGATGTTAGCGAAGAGTCTGGATTTTGAGCGCCTGAGGAAGACTTCTCTTGCTTCGATCGGGGTCATCAGGGAGCTCGGTGATCCTGGGGGAAGCTGACGCCCTGGAGGCGGTGGTTAATGGGTTAAAGCAACCTATTAACGAACATTTGCAGCTGACTCGGGGTCTCGATGCTGATGTTCAGGCTCGGTTCGACCTCATGACTGCACGGCTTGCTATGAAGGTGGAAAGCCTAGACAACTCTATCAAGAAGCATAAGCTGGAGGTGGATAAGAGAAAAGTTGTCGTGGAAGAGGCTTTTGCCGTTGAGACGCGGTGTCACTCTGAGCATGAAGGGAATGCAGCGAGGGTCTCCAAGCTGAAGAAAAAACTCGCTCAGGCAGAGGAGTGGGCTTCTCAGTCGCTGGCAGGTCTAGACGTAGCGTCCGGTCGACTGAGCACAGCGCGACGGGAGCTGGATCGTGCAGAAGCTGCTCGCGCGGGCTATCTTCGGGCAAAGGTTGATCTGACCCTCACGGACACTCCCGAGGCACGGCTGGAGCAGGCTCGCGCCGACGCCTTGGTTCTTAGGAATGAGAGGATAGCTGCGCTGGAGCGACAGATTCACAATCTGACTCACCCACCATCATGATGTATCCTTTCCCCTTTTTGCTTGCCCAGATGTAATTCTGCCTCCCTCTCGGGAATAAATAAAGGCGACTCTTTTCTGACTTTTTTGGACCCATCATTTCGGAATGTAAATGACCGGTTTTGGTGAGAGTGTTATCAGAGGTAGTATGGACATGATAGACTCCCGATAAACTTCTTAGCAGGACACATCTATTCAGAGGTCATACGGACATGATAGAGCGTAACCCTACTAATTGCGTTTTGGAAGTAGTTTTGTCAGAATCGAGAGCCTTGCTATGTCCCACCCGAGCAGGGGAGATTAAGCATAGTACCTTTTCAGGAATTTGCCGTTGATAGAAGCCATTAACAGGTCTCCATTAGGCTGGGCTATCCTGTAGGCGCCGTTCGAGAACGTTGTCTCGATCACATAAGGGCCTTCCCACTTGGGCTGGAATTTGCCTTTACTTCTGTGGGTAAGAATCATCGGTCTTCTTACGGCTAGAACTAGCTCGCCGACTTTGAACACTCTTTCCTTCACTTTATGATTAAAAGTTTTGGAAATGCGTGCTTGGTAAAGCGCGATGTGCTGTTGAGCTTGTAGGCGTTTCTCGTCTAATCCTTCAAGCTCTTGGAGCCTTAACAGGTCATTCTTTTCTCGAGTCAACTCACTAGTCACTGCTATCCTGAGCGACGGGATCTGAATTTCGATGGAAAGAACTGCCTCGCTCCCGTAGACCAGTGAAAAGGGGGTACAACCTGTAGGTGTCCGTACCGTTGTACGGTATGCCCAAAGACATTTGCCCAGCTTCTCGTTCCAGTCTCTTTTGTTTGAAAAAACGAACTTCTTCAGGAGTTTGATAATGGTTTTGTTGAAAGCTTCCGCCAAACCATTAGCATCTGGATAATATGCCGTAGAGGCAATATTATGTATTCGACTTTTATCGCAAAATCGATGAAACGCTTGGCTGATGAACTGAGGCCCATTGTCATGGATTATCCTTCGAGGAACCCCAAAGCGATAAATGATGTGGTGCTTGATGAAGCTGATCACGTCAGACGCTTTTACCTCAACCAGAGGGATCGCCTCTGCCCATTTGGAGAAGTAATCCGTGATGGCCAGTATGAACCGGTGGCCTCTGGAGGAGGACGGGTGAATGGGACTGACGATATCCATAACCCATGCTTCGAAGGGCCAGGATGCGACCGTAGGATGTAGATATTCAGACGGTTGGTGTATGAAGTCTGCATGAACCTGACAGGCTCTGCATTGTCTTGCATAGCTGATCGCGTCTGTGATCATAGTGGGCCAGTAGTAGCCCATTCTCCTGATACGATCCTGTAGCTTAGGACAAGGCTGATGCGCTCCGCATACGCCATCGTGAGCTTCTCGGATAATCTGCTGTGCTTCGTCGTCTGAGAGACATCTTATTAGCAGTCTGTCGTAGGTTCGACGATATAGGCAGTGTGAAGATGCATCGAAATAGAAGCGTAATGATCGTCTCTTGACGGATACTGCTTCTTTGGGGTCCTCTGGCAAGATTCTGTATGCGACGAAATCTATAAAGGGACTTCTCCAGTCTCTTCCGGGGGGATCTGTGTTCACAGCATGGCTGCGTTCTATGTGAAGGTTGTTCTTCACGCAGAATAAATCTCTGTTAAGAAGGATCACCGAATCTTGCCTTCTTATAGGGGTAGCTAAGTCCGCAGCTAGACTGGCCAGGGCATCAGCTTCCAAATTCTGAGATCGAGGTACATGCTCTAGGAAGAACCCTTTGAACGTCATGGCTATCTTGATTGTCGCTCGGTGATAGGGGATGAGGTCTGGATTCCGGACTTCGTATATCCCTCTGACTTGATTGAAGATAAGCAGAGAATCACCGAAAGCTTCCAGGGATTCGACCCCCAGCTCTTCAGTGACTTGGAGCCCGATCAACAGGGCATTGTATTCCGCCATATTATTGGAGCATGGTTCATTAAGAGAGTATGCCCGGTAGATGACGAGTTTATCAGGAGTGACCAGGACGATTCCTACCCCTGAAACCACGTTTCCCTGGGGGCCAGTCCTGGAGGCACCGTCAAAGAACAGTTGCCATGTGTCACTTTCCATTGCGGAATTACACTCTGCAACTTCGTCGGGGATGTCTTCGTATAACTTGGAGGCCTCCGGGATCGGATGAGCAGCCAGGAAGTCGGCCAGCGCTTGGCCTTTGATGGACTTCTGCGGGATGTACACCATGTCATATGGTATTAACAGCATCGCCCAGGTTGCGAATCGGGAATTAAGAATACTCGGCTTGCTCATCAGTACTCGAAGAGGGTTGATCCTGGAGATGATATGAATAGTCTGGCCGGTGACGTAGTGCCGCATCTTTTGGATAGCGAACATCAGAGCCAGACATTCTTTCTCCACTGGGTTGTACCGGTGTTCGGCTCCGACCATCATCCTGCTGAGGTAGTAGATAGCCTGCTCATGCCCCCACGTCGTTCTTCTGCGCTAGAAGAGCTCCTAGCGAATGATCCATTGCTCGGATGTACAGCAAGAACGGTTTTCCCATGATGGGAGGTACCAGAACTGGCGGACTGGTGAGGTAGCGTTTGATCTCCCCGAATGCTTGCTGACAGGTTTCGTCCCATACGAAGGATACACATTTCTTCATGAGGTGCGAAAAAGGCTGGCATCTTCCTGAGAGGTTGGATATGAACCTCCGGATATAAGCCAGACGGCCTTGAAATCCCTGGAGTTCCCTCAGATTGCGGGGCGGTCGCATTTCTACGATGGCCTGGACTTTGTCAGGGTCCACCTGGATGCCTTTGGTGGTGATAACAAATCCCAGGAATTTGCCACTAGATACGCCCAGGAAGGACTTCGTAGGGTTCATCTTGAGTTAATGTCGGCGCATTAACTCGAATACCGTCCTTAGGTCCTGAATGTGATCATCCTTGAGGCGGCTCTTGACGGCTATGTCGTCTACGTAACACTCTACTGTTTTGCGTAAATATTTATGGAATATGCCGCTCATAGCCCGTTGGTACGTAGCCCCGGCATTTTTCAATCCGAAGGGCATGACCGTATAGCAATATACTCCCAACGGGGTGCGGAAGGCAGTGTGCTTCTCGTCTTCAGGATGCATCTTGATCTGATTGTATCCTGAGAACCCGTCCATGAAAGACATGCGTTCAAAACTGCAGGTGTTGTCGATCATGATGTCCGTGATGGAAAGAGGAAATTCATCCTTGGGGCAGGCCGTATTCAGATCTCGGTAATCGATGCAGATACGTACCTTTCCATTTTTCTTCATGACTGGGACAACGTTGGCGACCCAGTCGGGATGTTGTTCTTCTCGGATGAACCCACAGGCTATCAGCTTTTTGACTTCAGCTTCAATGGCGTCCATCATGTCCGGTCGGAACTGGCGTTGGTGCTGCTTCACAGGCTTTGAGTTAGTCAATATGTTGAGTTTGTGAGTAGCCACCTTCGGGTCTAGGCCCGGCATGTCTCCATAATCCCATGCAAAGATGTCAACGTATTCCTTTATCAGCTGTATGATTTCTTCCCTTTCGGCTGGTGGGAGATTGTCACTGATAAATATCGGCTTTGGCGAAAGCTCACTCCCAACATCGGTTTGGATAACTTCGTCTTTGGTTGGAGGTTCCCTCTATTCGAAGCAGAATTACCACTGTGTATCTATTTGTTGAGCCCAAGAGTCATTCTCAAACGGCTCAGAATCTCGTTCCTCTGCTTCTGAGGGATCTGTCATCACCATATTTGCTGATAGTGCTTGTTCGGGAGCACTAGGTGAGTCGGGGGTGACGAGCCGTTCCAGGAGGAGGAAAAGATGTCCTTATCCGACGTGGAAGCCGTAAGGGAGGTGGCATACCCTAACCCGAAACGAGTTTGTTGGTAGCGGGGGTCGCCGCGTGGCGGCGTTCTTCAGCCTCTTCCGTAGTTGAGGCCCGGCTTTCACTTCAAGTCGTAGCCTATGTTTTGCATGATCTTCAGCGCTTGAGGGTTGTATCGGTGAACCTGCATCTTCCCAGTATCGTCATCGAAAGGATCTTCCTGGATGGCTGGTTGATTGCGCATGCGGCCGAATACTATTGGATGCTGACTGCTGCAGGTAGGCGGGATTATGAAGATAGAATCTTCATGCGGTCCATACGTTGTGATGACGTTGGATGATGACGCTGCTTCCCAGATATGCGGATGGTAGGAGTCCATAGCTTCCAAGAACTTTCGTGCTATGGGTTCTACCTCGTCACGGGGAGTGGCTTCCTGATTTGGAATCTGAGTATTAATGTACTGGAAAAGAGGATATTTATTGCCATCTGGAACTCCGTTCCTGGTCGTGTTTACATCGGTCGGCTACTCGTCGCGTCGAAGGTTGATGACCAAAGGTGGAGGCTTCTGGTTCAGAGTAACCACTGGAGAATTGCTTCTTTTCCCCGAGCTGGATCTGTTCAGGTGAATAGCCATGGGCTCTATGGCTTTTGGACGAGTGGTTCGTCCTTTCACTCTGATCGACAGCGGTAGTGCGGCAGAGGGTTCTCCTGGCTCCCGGTGGGATTCCTTCTCTGTCTTGCCCGCCACTTCTTTCGTGTGGTCCTGCGAGTACAATACGGCGTCGGAATAGTAGGACTCTACTTCTTTAAACGGGTTTAGGTCGGCCACCTCCGTTTGTACAATTCCTTGGGGGTCTACATATTTAAGACATTGATGTAGAGTTGAAGGAACGAAGTTGCGATCGTGGATCCACGGTCTTCCCAGCAAGATATTGTAGGATACCTCTGAATCGATCACGTAACATGTGGCCACCGATCTGAGGTTGCCAATCTGGATCCTCAGGCGAATCTTCCCCAACGGCTTACTTCTTCCGGCGTTGAATCCCACGATTGTAGTGGAGGTGTAAGCCAGTTCGCTGGTAGGAATCCTCAAAGGTCTGAGCAGACTGTGCGGGATGATGCTGATCGATGATCCCGGATCTATGTGAATCCAATCAACCTCCATGGAACCAATGTACCCGGTGTAATAAAGGGGCCTGTCATGCCTGTTATGTTTTAACAGCATGTCGTCTTGGGTGAAGGTGATATTTGGGACCACCTCCATCACACTGTGGCATTGAGGGCACGCCGCTGGTTCTTCGTCGGGAGATTTGAGCTGGGTCAAGCATGCCTCCGCCTGCATCAGTGCTTCACTCAAGGCTAGACGAGTGTCTTGGGAGAGCCTGAGTAGCTCGAAGATGGAGAGCCTGGCCGATGTATTAGCCAGTTGGGCTAGGATGTCGAAGTTATACGGCTTCTCAAAACCTTTGTTCGGAATGTTTTTCACAGGTTTATCGAAGCGCACTTCTCTTTGTTTTTCTTTGTCCGTAGGCGTCGGTTTTGAAGAGTTGGCTTCCGGTATGACGGGGCTTGGCCCTGCAGGTTTGGCAGTTGAAACGTCTGCCAGTATATCCTCCTGACTTGCTCCGTAGTCGTTGAGGTAGGCTCTCCCTGACCGGGTTGCAGCAAGTACCTCGTCTTCGTCTGATGGCGAAGAATTTGTGACCATATGGCATGGTTTGCACTTTGAGCTCCTCCTGGATGTAGCTTTAGTCTCTTCCTCGAGTTCTGACACCAAATCTGGATGAACCCACATAATCTCGCCCTGACGGGTGGTCAGGGGTACCAGGTTATGATTTTGATCCCTAGCCGGAGGAAGATTGACGATGTCCATTGTGGCTCAGGAAATGGGTGTGATACCGTCCATGACTTCTTGGGGAGGCAGATCGCCGAACCGTAGAGAGATCATGTTGGCTGTGACCGTTTTCTCGGTGTTGTGCAGGGTGATGGCCTTAGCATCGATCAACCCCTGGATCTTCCTCTTCAGTACGTAACACACCTTTGTTGGGTGGTGTATGTATCTGTGGAAGATGCAGTATTTGGGGTCGTCGGTACTGCCGACCTCTTGGGGCCGCCTTAGCTTCGGCAGGGTGATCTTGCCACTTTTGACGAGACACTCAAATATACTAGGGATATCGTCGTCGTCGAAAGAGTAAACCTCGACGGGCCTGGAAGTCCCGGGCTTTGTCTGCGTGGTCGCCGCCGTCTTTTATCTGGACGTATTGACCGTCAGAGCTTCTTTTCCCTTGGAGCTGCGAGGATGGTCGCCGTTGGGAGATGGCCTTTTGCCTCTATCGGAGGCGGAGATCATGATGCCATTGTCGTGTGCCTTGCGACTGTTGTCTTCGGCGGCCACTGCCGAGATGATGAACGAGGGCCACTCATGGAACTGATATGGTCCTGTGAACACCGAGACTATAGGAAGGAGGTTCTTCCTGCAAATGTCTACTAACGCCGAGTCTGGAACTCCTTGAGGCATTTGTAAGGTGGCCTGACAAAAATGTTCGACGAAGGTGCGAACGTCTTCCTTTTCCCTTTGCTTGACTTCAATGAGGGAGGACATAGACATGTCCATTCTACCCTCGTAGAATCGTGTGAAGAATAGCGCTTTGAAGTCCTCGAAGGAAGTAATGTAGTTGTCCGCCAAGCTACGGTACCACTGATAGGCTACTCCTGAGAGGCCGCCCTTGAACACCCGAGTGAGGAGGGCGTCGTTCCCTTGTAGCAACATCGTCATCATACTGAAATAGTTCATGTATTGACTTGGTGATATTTTTCCTTCGAACAGAGCCATAGTCTGAGGTTTGTACTTCGGAGAAAAAGGGACTTCTTCCCAGATAGCCGGGTACGGCTGGTTGATTCCCAGTTTCTTGAGCTGATCTTTGTGCTTCAAGGCGTCAAACTGGGCTTTCAACTCCCGCACTGCCTGCATCGGATTCTCAGTTGGAAGCGGAGGGACTGCTGACTCTTGATCTAGAGCAGGTTCTTGGCTTGGGTTGGATGGTGGTAAGTCCACCCCCACACGTATCTGAGTTGGCGGGACCGACGCTTGAGCCATGGCAGTCGCGTGCTGAGTTAGCATCATCTGGTGCATGTTCTCCATTACAGATTGCATTTGCTTCAGAGATGTCTCTAGCACAGTGATGCGTTGTTCCGCGTTTCCTGAAGCCTCCTCGCGTTCGTCTTCAATGGCGTAAGCTCCCACTTCCCAGGGCGTCATCGAAGGATTAGTATAGGTCACCGCAGAAGTCGACTCTACACTCTCAGCATCTGTTCTGGGAGATTGGCAACCCCCAGCGTCGGAATCAGAAGAGTACGGAGCTGGTTGCTGTGACCTTGCCCGGGTGTTTTGGCACACCCCAGCTTCAGTGCTCCAGAGAAGGTCTTCGAATCTTCTTCGGCTCGGAGGTCCAGAGGGATGACGTCTTGAGCTCGACCTTCTTCTGGGTATGCATGAAGCCATGTTCACGGACGCATACGCGTGCTCTTCTTCTGGAAAAGACTGAGAGTAGCTCAATCGGTCGAAGACCGACCGTTTTGCTTTAGAACAGCAGCAGTCAATCACAATCTTATGACTATTACAACATTGCTCTCTAGGGGGCGTAATAGACATGTTGGAAGATCCCCTCTTCTTACGCTTCTGGACTAGGCATTCACGTAGGTCAGGAGTAGCAACCGGAGCTTGCTTTACGCCGCGGGACTTCGCCTGGCGTAATTTGGAGATTCGCTCAGACTGGCGTAAAGCTGAAGAGGTCCTCAGTCGACCATCGGCTTCTCGCGTAATCCGGAGAGTAGGCAGATTGTTCTTTTGCTGGCGTAAAGGCCGAGAGGTTGAATATTCGCCTGCTTGCTTCCCCTCGCGGAGATCACCGCGCTCATCTGTTTTACCGTAGAAGTCAGATGTTGTTTCGCGTGTGGAGCGTGATCTGTTCTCCCGATTTGGCGTTGAGGCACCATCGGAAGTTTTGTCTGTACCGCGCATAGCGGGAGACTGATTCCTACGCGTAGAGCGCAGTGGATACTTCTGGGTTAGCGCAGAGGCCTTGCCCGAGGTTTTGTCTGTACCGCGCATAGCGGGAGACTGGTTCCTACGCGTAGAGCACAGTGGATACTTCTGGGTTTGCGCAGAGGCCTTGCCCGAAGTTTTTTCTGTACCGCGCGTAGCGGGAGACTGGTTCCTACGCGTAAAGCGCAGTGGATACTTCTGGGTTAGCGCAGAGGCCTTGCCCGAAGTTTTGTCTGTACCGCGCGTAGCAGAAGACTGAATTTTACGTGCAGGGCACGGAGGGAGCGATGCTACCACCTCATTGGTCAGAGAGATCGGAGAGATCGGAGAGTCCACAGGAATGGTTGAGGATGTCTTGGGCATCCACACTTTGTGCAGCTTCCTGTTGTCTTGGACGGAGAGAGAGTGAGAGCTACCCCCGGTTCGAAGCATGTCTTCGTAAGCAGACTGGTCGAAATGAACTACCAGCATTTTCTTCACGGTTCCTATAGATACCGCATCGCGTTGAGCAATTACTTCCTCGTCAGAAGAGAAAGACGTCCCCAGCAGAGTCGTCATCTTGTTTGTGGTATTAAACGAAAGAATGAAAGTGTATTTCAATGACGGGGTTTGTGCGAAACCCGCGCCCTTTGGTTTACAAACAAACTTGTACAATGTAATCCTATACGAGGATGTGGGAGTATAATTTATTTAATCTGGGTATAAATTGCTATAGGTGTCTGATCTGCGGTCGATCACTTTAGTCCTTGGACCACGCGATGTTGAAGAAGTGTCGTGGAAGACAGGTAGCAGCTTCGAAGGTTGTAGGAGAGGGTGGATGCACGATGCCGAAGTCGTCGATCCCCGCTCTTTGCCTGAGCTTCGGGCTCTCTCTCTCTCTCTCTCTCTCTCCCTCCTCCTTGTTCGATCTTCTCCAATTGTCGATCTTGGATCTGATATTGGTACTCTTGACCGAATTTTCCGACCTGGGATCTGATATCGGTTTCTTGACCAATTTTTCGACCTGGTTCCCCATTGACAGGGGCCTCTATTTATAGAGTCTTTGGTGACAGTGACCACTCCGTTGGTGTAGCAACCGAGGAGTGGAAAGTACAGCACCCTTTTACACAACGGTTAAAGTAACCAATGCCTACGTATAGATGATCTTTTGACTGAGCGGGTGACGTGGGTCCAACTAAGGGGACACAACACGTACGGTTGCTACTAAGATCATGACGTAAAAGCTACGCGGGTAGGTATCCATTGTGTAGAAGAGTTGGCGTAGAAGCCAAATGTCCGTCACCATGGCATAGAAGCCAAGTAGGCATAGAAGCCGAACAGGCATAGAAGCCGAGTAGGCGTGGAAGCCGAGCAGGCATAGAAGCCGAACAGGCATAAGAGCCGAGTAGGCGTGGAAGCCGAACAGGCACAGAAGCCGAACAGGCATAGAAGCCGAGTAGGCGTGGAAGCCGAGTAGTCGTAGAGACTGAGTGGACGTGGAAGCCGCATGAGCACAGATCCTGAATGGGCGTAGAAGCCGCTGTATATCGTGCCAGAATGGGCGTAGAAGCCGCTTGAGCACAGATCTTGAATGGGCGTAGAGGCCGCTGCATATCGTGCCAGAATGGGCGTAGAAGCCGCTTGAGCACAGATCCTGAATGGGCGTAGAAGCCGCTGCATATCGTGCTGATGTGGACGCCTTAGCCGGAATTACGGCTTTTGAAGATATAACCAAATCTCTTGCAGAGATTTGCCATCACCTTATGCATTAAATGCGGAGGCGTGTTTCGAAGGTCTGCAGGCCTTCTGTGCACCCGTCGTAGAGACGTGTCTTGAGAGAAACTGTCACCGCTCTGTGCAATTAGACGTGGAGACGTGCCTCGAATCCCGTACGAAGTGCAGCTTTTGACGTGGCAGGCGGTTTGTCTGCTGCGGAGCGTAATACAGCTCATGTTTGCCTGTGTAAAACAGGGCGGCGTATTCCCTTGTACGCAAAAGAGCGGTTTATGCTGAGGGGACTCCAGTAAACGACGGTTCGGTGATGCTTTACCAAATCCTCTGCATTAAATGGTGAGATCCGCCATCATACTGTGGGACGCGTCCCGAGAGGTCTACCATCGTTTCCAGCCGTCGTCTGGATAGCCGTACATCACCTTTTGTCAGGAGTCAGAGGTCAGATTCACTGCATGACTTGACAGGTTCATTTCGAGGAAGATGAAGCGTTCCTCGTACGCTATAACGCTGCTTTGAGAGCGGATGAGTTTTACGCCATAGAGGCGATGAAGAACTCTGTTTCACGCTGGAGCTGCCTGGACGTACTGCACTTATGCGGATGGTCCTTTGAGCTTTATTCTTCACGCTGTATTTAGCGGAGAAAACTCTGTTGTACGCCTGATGGCTCTGAAGGCCTCTGCTTACGCTGCTCTGTATCAAGAGGCTGTGTAGCTCTTCCCAGCGTATTTTTCATGCTTCTACACACTTATTCTTAAGTGATAAGATTTGCATATATTTTGTAGACAAATTTTCTACGGATATCCTCAATTCCCAAAATATGAATATATTTTTATAAACTAAACCAAATATAGAAATTGGAAAGAAAATTGCATAACAAACACTCCCTTAAATAAAATTTGGAGCAATAAGAGAAAACATCTAACAATAATTATAAAATAGAACAATCAACTTTTCTAATAAATTTTTTTTTTCTAGTTACGATTCCAATTTTGAAATCCAGATTAATACAAAAAAAAAATAAATTTTTTCGAAAAATACTATAAATAAATTAGATCATCATACTTGTAAGTCCATATCCTCGATTTGAGGCTGAAATTTTTATCCCATAGATTTTAAGATCTCATTTGGTTCGCGGAATCACGGAGTTGAAAAAGAAAAGTTATTATTTTTCCATGTTTGGATGACAAAGAAATTAAGGGGATGATTTCCAATGGAAAGAAAATTATTAGAGGAATGGTTCCCTTCATCCAACCAATGATTCACTTTTCCACCATTAAGTATTCATTTTTTTTTTCAATTTTTTTGGCATTTATAAAAACCGAAAAGAAAAATCGATAGAAATTATAATTTTTCAAAAAAAAAAAAAAAAAATTCTCGAACCAAACAAGACCTAACAATATTCGCTAGGGAAACCTTCCAAAATGGCATCTATTTCCCCACGTTCCTACTCTCCAACCAAGTTGATATTTCACATCAACTTCATAACTAAAAAAATTTTCTACTATATAATGCTGGACTCAAAAGTGAGTTGTCCAAGCATTTGTAATTTTTCAACCTAATTATTTTTTAAATTTTTTTAAATACCACGTGTATATCCTTCACCTGACGTAAAAATCTAAAATTCTATCTAATTTAATTTTCTATATAATTTAAACTATTTTATATTTAAACCAACTAAATAATATTATCTAAATATATATCTAAAATTCTAAAAATATATATTAACAATTTTTAATTAAAATTATATTTAAATAATTTTAGTACATTTCAATTTCTATCTACGTATTTAATTACTAGTAACTATGTGCGTAAAAAAAATAAAACAAAATAAACAAACATGAATTAATTATAAATATTGTCAATTTTAGAAATTAAACTTAGACTATCAAAAAAAATATCTCTCATCTTAATCATTTGAATTAAAATTGTTTATTTATAATTAAATCATATTAGATAGTTAAATAATTAATTAATTTTTAAAATTATAATTAATTAAATATTTATAAATGATTTAAATTGTTTAATTTTGATCCGTTTTCAAATGACCTTATATTAATAGATAGATCAGAAAATTTACTGTAGCGAAATAAATTTATATTAAATTCATTCAAATGAAACAAGTTTGTAAAATTTTGATATAGAGACAGAGTTCCCCAACAGTGTTGGCGGAAAACACAACAGACGTACACGTAGGCGAAAAAAATTAAAAAAAAATTAAGTGGCCCCCACAAGCCAATTTTCGCGAACACTGTTGGTTGAAATTGGTGGGGGCTAATTTTAGCCAACTGTGTTGGCAGAAATTTGGTGTGGGAGCCCACGGGTTCGATTGGGTTGGTTTGATTGGTTTTGTTTGGTTTGTTTTATTAGTTTTTTTTCATAGTGGACATAAAACAATTAATTTAAATTTTTTTCTATTTTTTTTTAGATCGAAACATCGTTTTAAATCCGTGGGCCCCTACATCCAATATAAATTAATTTCGCTACAGTAAATTTTAAATATTCGAAAATAAAATTACCAAAAATAAAATTTGGAGGTCAAAACATCATTTTTTACGATTCTAAAATTATTAGAAGTCCGTTAAACGGTGAAACAGTTTATCCCGTAGAACTTTTCGATACGGTCATTTTTGTCACGCCCCGATCTTCCGCAGGCAAATCGGCCGTTCCCGCTAGGCGGGAATCACCCTCGCCAGCGCTCCCGCGGAACGATCGCTTAATCCATCCGGGCGTGATGCCGCACGAGCGTGATCCACGCCCGTGCAAAGCCATGGTTCATTGGCTGGCGGCAAGAGTTCTAAGCCACAGAGTCGCACAGATTGTCCGAGTGCAGCGGAGTCATGAACGCTTAGCGATCTGTAACAGGTTCACTGAGTCGACAAATATAGCGGAAGCATTGAAACACAAGTTGTAGTAAAGCAAGCTCTTATTGATTAAACATGTGTTACAGGCGGCGTATAGCCGAGATTACAAGTCGCTCAAGCCTCTCTCTCTGAAACAGTAAAAGCGTGCCAAGTGGCTATAATTGTGGAATGATTGCACAGGCGATGTTCACAACTTATGTCTTGTATATGTGCTTCAGTCCCGGACGCACCGTTGCTTCGGAGTGATCTTCACGCCTAAGCACGCACGTTGGAGGCATCCGCAACGTACGAGGTTCTCCCGCACCCTGCATACAAACTGGTGGATTATCAGTACATTGAATGCACTAGTGGGGAAGCTACTCGCCCGCTCGACAAATCCAAACACGTAATACAGGTTCCGTGCACAACTATTAAGTTGTGTTTCTAGTTGCCTTGGTATCAGTTTCATGTAAACATTGAATAGCCTAACGTGTCGGGCAGTGCGCCGTGCGATGAGAGGAAACACGGCGAGACTTACCAACTTACCATCTCCTTCCCTGTCCAAGGCAAACATGATTAATTCAAGCACGGGCAAGTATAAGCATTCAGGAGGCAAGCACATGCAAACACGAGGGTCATTTTAACATGATCGTTCAGGTGTTCAGTTATTCATTTATGCGATGCAATGACTCGCACGAGGATAGTCGCTAAGCGAGGATGACTTATCTATATGAACATAATGTCGCTGGCGTAGCCATAAAGGACAGTTTAGTCTCAGGGCGAAGTGACGTACAACGCGGGTGGCGAGCCCCGTCGCATAACACTTGCCGGGTAACATACGACTAACATACGTCCCGTCCGGATCGGATCGGTCCCAGTGCCCCGGTGACCGTCCGCGAAACTCAACATAACATACCTTGTGCACACAAGTTGTCCGCGACAATGCAGGTCAGGGTCTTATCCATATTCCATAGCTTGACATGATAATCATGAAACTTAAACTTAATCTGAACGAGCATATTGCTCCACGAGCTGGGATTCCATCAGTACATAACACGATCCTCGTTCAGATGCATACATAGCATGATTATCATTCAAGGTGATTCGCGTTCAGTATTCATTCTTGCTTAATGCATTCCCCTGGTTCGGGGATATGCCTTAGTGACCTAACGGTCCCGGATACTTACAGGTTCATTCAGGCACGGAACGACTACGTAGTAGTCTTCCGGGGTTTGGATGAAAACATGGTAACATTCAAGCAGACAAGCATGCGTTTCTAAGGAACATAAATAGGTACGTTTGCTCGGACCCGAAGGTAAGCCGAGAGATGAAACCGTTAAGGGACTTAGCATGCGAGGGTCTGTATATAAGCAGTATTTTATTTCCATGTTCTAGCAATCCATACAAGTTGGGATTATTCCCTTAGCTAGGTGCGTTGGATTTATTAGCATGCAGGGGGTGAATCACCTAGCGACTAGCATAAATATTCCAGATTTTATGTGTGCTGGCTAAGCAAAGACAAGTTCACCGTAGCCACCCACCTTAGCGATGATTCGCCTCGGTAGAGCGATACGTCTGAGCGAGCCTCTGAAAGCCTAAGCAGAATTCCTGTAGGGACAAGTCTGGATATCCTTTGCATTCTCTTTGAGGCAAAGCGGGTCGGGATAGCTGCACGATTGCCGTTTGAAACGACAGTCCGCTTGAGCGGAACGGGGTGTTACAATTTTGGCACAAACTGGACATTGTTTCGATCTCTCAGTCAAAAGTTATGATACTTTAAAATTTTAAATTATATATTTTTGCCTGCAATATGTGCGTCTTGTTTCGGATAAAAAAAATTTCTACACGATTTGTGTTACTCTCGTCGAAAACATACAAATCGACTTATTGTTTAACAAAAAACGATTTCAAAACAAATAGTTATGGCCGCTCGAAGTCTGTTCGACGGCAGACGTAATATTCTTACGGCAGATTTTTATTATTATTATTTTTTTTAACGTCTGTTAACGACGAAAAAATTAACGATAGAAATATAATATTAAAAAATATAAACGTCCAAAGGACGTTTTGATACTTTTTTTCGTAATTTTTTAAACTTTGATGCTTTAGATGAAATTTATAAAAAAATTGATGCTCTCGATACAAATTTTCGAAAAAAATATTTCTAAATTTTTTCTACAATTAATTAATTTTAATTTTATTTCGTTAAAATAAATTTTCTTAAATCTAATTACAAAACAAAACTAAATAAATAAAATCAAAACATAACTAATTAAAAAAAACTAAACCAACCAAACAAACTAAACAAAACCAATGAAACCAACCCAACCGAACCCGTGGGCCCCCACACCCAATTTCCTCGAACACAGTTGGCTGAAATTGGCCCCCCACCAATTTCAGCCAACAGTGTTGACGGAAATTGACTTGTGGAGACCACTTTAATTTTTTTTCGCTTATGTGTACATCTGTTGTATTTTCCGCCAACACTGTTAGCGGACTCTGTCTTCATATCAAAAATTTACTAACTTGTTTCGTTTGAATGAATTTAATATAAATTTATTTTGTTACAGTAAATTTTCTGTAGGTAATAGATATTATGGAAAAAAAAAATCTCTTTTTAGGTGCGTGCGTCGCAGCACATGAATATCAGTAGTATAATAAAAGGAAATATAAAATGTGATTCTTGACTTCTTTTTTGGTAAACCGCCTGCACCTATCAAAGAAGCAACAAAGGAAAAGTGCGACTTCGACTCACCATTTCCTGACCACCGGCACGTGGCAGAAACCTACTGGATATAAAATCATCTTGCGGATGTAGACTTAATTAAATGCCTCCCACAAAAATTATTTACTTAAAAATTAAAATAAAAAAGAGATAAAAATCTCTTCCACGTCAGTAGGAGACAAACCTTATCCTGTGAAATATGCGGCTAACATTTTTGCGATATTTTGGTGGTAACTACGACGGTTGGATTTAGATCTGACGGTCGCTAACGCGAGATTTGGATGAGTATATATCGCGATATTTAAAACGTGCACGTGAGACGCATCGGAATTTGTCCGTGGGCGGTGCGGTGCGCCCACGTGATTGTTTCCGAACACACGGCTTTATTTAGATTTATTTTTTCTTTGCAAAAGCAAAAAGTTCAACCTATACAACCTGTATGATATATCTAAACTACCCTTGACACATGACTATGCTATTGAATTTATTAAGGTTTCGATCTGAAATTATATAAAACAATCTTAAGACTTTAACTCGATGACTAGAAGCAAAAGTAGGTTAAGATTGTTACTCTGCAACTCTGCTTCTTTTTCTTGAGAAGTACTCTTCAAAGTTGTTCGGTGATAGAGTTTTATTAATAAAATTTGCCGTATTGGAATTACTTTTGTAAGTAAAAATGATATTTGCTTCAGTTGTTTTTCCAAAAAGCAACAACGACTCTCAAACCAAATCGTATCATATACAATCTTACGCAATCTACAAAGATGATGATGTAGATACGTCAATAATATTAACTTGTAGAATTGTAACTTTTGGTAGTATCCATGGCTCATCCAAAATGTATTCCGCTTATGCCAAATCAATTTTGACAATATCCTCTGTGGAAATACACAGAAATTAGTACAATGATATTACAACTTTCAACCACCGAGTGATATAGCAAATAAATTTACAATAAACATGTCGGAGTACTACAAGTAATTTAAGAAACTGAAAACTGTTGGAAAAAAAAAAAATTTGTCATGGTAATGAAAATCAATGTTGCTCAAAATAATATTCAACCATTTTCGTCGATCTGTTCATAGGAACCAGCTACCTTAATAGATAGAATTTCCTGAACGCTCTTTTTTGTCATCACGTTAATGTTGAACAACTTGGACGTGAGACTTCTTTTTAGTAATACTGGTTTCTTTTTATTGAAAAAATTCTCTCTCCACAAGCTTGTCCTTATAAAATAGACTAAACTTTTTTATATATGATAGAACCCCATTGAATGTCATTCTAGGAAAATAACTGCCTACTTAATGTGTGGTTACAGTCGTAAATGCTTCTCTCACGGAATTGACCGAAACAGAAAGGACAACGCTTTCGCTTTGGCAGGGGAAAAAACGTGTTTGTTTATTGCTGTGAAGAGTACATAAAGAATCCTTTTGCGAAGAAGTTATAGGTACAAGCAATGAAATTGAGTTCTGGGGATGAGCAGCAGTGGAAGTACGATCTGCACGTGATCGCTCTGTTATGTTGATTACTCGATGCGGTTGATGGGTGAACTTGCTTAGTCTCAGCTCATGAACCCTAAAGAGCGGAGTTTGGCAGCAAGTGGGCTTAAGATCCAAGCTTTCGATCTTTTTGAAGAGCACAAATCCTCGGATATTTATAGTCATTAGCAACGAATGGTTGCATAAGCGGACAATAAGTAAAACATAATGCCTTAGTTGTATGCGCCAACGTATATTCGGGTGCAAAAAATTCGGTGCATAGAGTGGCTCTGAACGCCCGCATAAGATATGTACTGCATGACACGTGACATAGGATACGGGGAATAAGAAATCCTTTTAAATGAGAATGAATTGTTGTTTCCAGTCTAGGAATGCAAGACATATATGTGCATTAAATATACTGGATTTCCTAATGGCTCAGAACGCACACCGAGATCTACGCCATTAATGCGGGAGATCTCCTCGTTTTCTCCACCGTTCACTGCTAGTAGGAGGAGAGAGAAATCAATGGCGCATACGCAGGGTTGCTAGTACGCTGGCTTAGACGAGTGGCTAGCACTGAACCACGTGGCCTGGCTTCTCAAAGAAGCAACAAAGTGTAATGATGTCACTGACACAAGCACTACTACTACCTTGATCTCAGGGATACTACAGAATACGAAGCTGTCAGACTTGACAGTTTCACGTCTTTTTACGTGTTCTACTTTTGGCATATGTAGGTGGCGTATGGCACTGGGTATGAGTGGCACATGACTCCAGGCGTATGGAGTTGAGCATGGAGGACTATTCGGTGCATGGCTAACTTTGGCAAAGGGCTCTACTGGCATATGGGCACGAGATTTTTCATGCTTCTATAAGACCCTCTTCAAAAATTTTGAATCCTACGGAGGAATTCGAAATACTTTGAATAAAGGAGCATGGAGAATTTAGTTGGTCCCTTGCGGTACTATATGCCTCGTCTGCGTATCTAGGAATATGTTATTTCCTAGGCCGTTAAGTCAGTGCATGACCCGTGAAAAAGCTGCCAGTTGACGTGGTCTTCAACACATGCAGACTTCTCGGGGGTCGTTACTTGTGTCATCATCAACTGCTCTTTTCAGGTGAATGAGGAGTCGAGCGCATATGAACTATCGGCTTCTTCCCTCTATAAATTGAGTCGGCCTGGGGAGAGAGGAAGATTTATGTGATCTTTATCTTCTCCTCCCATTTCTCCTTCAACCTAAGTGTTAGCTGTCACTACCCAATTCTAAAAATAGTATTTTCTTTTTATTTTAATTTGGTAAATTGTGTATTGATCATAAATATTTGTATTTATATTTAATTAGTTGGATGTATTTATTTTTATTGGTTGTTTTAGGGTTTTGGCTAGTTTGGACCCGTGTCAGACCCTATTGGACCTTGTCAGACCCTTGTCAGACTTAACCCTTGGTGTAGAATAGTTATTTTATCTTTAATTATCTAGCTGGGTTATTTTGGATTAGTTATAATGGTTTAAGAAACCCTAAACCTAAAACCCTAGTTTGGAAGACTTAAGTTGAGGGTATTGTGGTCTTTGTGTTAGGCTTCTAACCCTAACCCTATTTTTCTATGACATGCCCCCCTCCCCCTTCCTTTTCATTTCTTTCCACTTTATTTTGTCCCTCCATTCTCTTTCTTTACTTTTTTCATTTACTTCTCTCCAATTCCAAGTAAGTATTTTCACATTCCCTCTCTTCCTTCATTTACTTCTCTCATTAATGCAAACCCTAATCTTCCATTCTTCCTAACCTAGGTGTGTACAGCCTAGATTTGGTGTAGAAGCTTGGTTTGGAGGCTTGGAGGCTTGGTGTGGTGAATTTGGGAGTTTTTGGAGACTTTGGCCTTGAGATTTTAACTCCCAAGAGGTAAACCCAAACTTTTCTCTTAGTAATTACTTTAATATAGTGTAATTAGTAGTTTAGAACCTTCCTAGACCTTAGAGCTACCCATGGGAGAAAGTTAGAACTTGTTTGGATAGGTTTGGAGACTTTGACCTAGGGTTTTGTGTCAATTTCGGGTGAAATCCGAGATTAGCCCATTTTGGGGGTTGCCCTAGGTTAGATGGACCTAGATAGACGTGCTTGGGTGTCTTGAGGGTAGGTTCGTGTCCCCGTTCGGACACGCGAGGTCGTATCGCAGAGTTTTGGGCATTTCGGACGATTTTAGGGTTTTCCTTCTTCGTGGGTTCCACGTATATGTGGAATTTTGCCACGAACCTAGAATCGGAGAGTTAGCATTTTTATGAGGTTTTAGACGTTGTTTAGAACACGTGGATAAATTTTGGGTCGATTCCGATTAGGTTTGGCATGCGTTTTATGAGGTATCGCGAGCCGCACTCCAAGTGTTAGTCGAAATGACCAAATGGGCATTTCGACTTGGTTTCTAGGTTTCGGGCTTGTGCGCGGGTTGGTTTAGCCTTGAGGAGTGTGTATTAGGGTTTTTGAGTTTATATTTGTATATATATGTATTTATATGTATATGGGTGAGTGTGTGTGTGTAAGTGTGTGTGTGTGTGTGTGTGTGTATATATATATATATATATATATGTGTGTGTGTGTGTGTGTGTGTGTGTGTGTGTGTGTGTGTGCAGAGATATAAGTGTTTATATATATATATAGATAGTGTGTGATATATATATATATATATATATATATATATATATATATATATATATCCATTGATAGCGGAGTATATGGATGTCTTTCCGGAGGAGTTGCTAGGGTTACCTCCGGACAGAGATGTGGAGTTCTCTATAGACTTGGTGCCAGGAGCGGAGTCGATATCCCAGCACGTCTATAGAGTCAACAACAGTGAGTTGGTAGAGTTGAAGAAGCAGGTGGATGAGCTTCAGGATAAGGGATTTATCAGATCTAGTTCTTCTCCATGGGGTGCTGCGATACTTTTTGTGCCGAAGAAGGATGGGTCGATACAGATGTGTATCGACTACAGGGCTCTGAACAACCTCACAATCAAGAACAAGTATCCGCTGTCGCGTATTGACGATCTCTTTGACCAGTTGAGCGGAGCGAGGGTGTTTTCCAGGATTGATCTGAGGACAGGCTACCATCAGGTGAAGGTCAGGAGGGAGGATATTCCGAAGATGGCTTTTCGGACCAGGTATGGACAATATAAGTTCATGGTGATGCCGTTTGGGTTGACTAATGTTCCGGCAGTGTTCATGAATATGATAAAAAATGTGTTCCATCAGCATCTGGACAGGTTTGTGGTGGTGTTTATAGATGACATCTTGGTGTATTCGAAGACCCCAAAGGAGCATGAGGAGCATTTGAGGATAGTGTTGGAGACTCTCAGAAAAGGAGAAGCTTTATGGAAAGCTTTCGATGTGCGAGTTCTTCCTTGACAAGATTGAATTCCTTGGTCATGTGGTGACATGAGAGGGGATCTCGGTGGATCCGAGGAAGATCATGGCAGTTAAGGCATGGAGTGCTCCGAGTTCAGTAGCAGAGGTCAGGAGTTTCCTGGGGCTGGCAGGTTACTACAGGAGATGTTCAGGATTTTTCCCGGATTGCAGAGCCGTTGTCTAGGCTGACCCGGAAGGACATGGAGTTTGTTTGGTCACAGGAGTGCCAGGTTGCCTTTGATGAGCTGAAGAGGAGGTTGATGACATCTCCAGTGTTGACGTTGCCATCGGGGTCTGGAGGATTCACTATCTATAGTGATGCATCGGGAAAAGGTCTGGGTTGTGTGTTGCAGCAGAAAGGGAGGATGATTGCCTATGCTTTCAGGCAATTATGTCCTTATGAGAAGAACTACCCTACCCAGGATTTGTAGTTGGCATCGGTCATCTTTGCTCTGAAGTTGTGGAAACACTATTTATACGGAGAGCGTGTGGAGATCTTCACTGACCACAAGAGCTTGAAGTATGTGTTTACCCAAAAAGAGCTGAACATGAGGCAGAGGAGATGGTTGGATTTGATGAAAGACTTCAACATATTATTGCAGTACCATCCAGGGAAGGCGAACGTAGTTGCGGATGCGTTGAGCAGGTATCCGATAGCTATGTGCCTGACTATAGATCGTTATCTTCTGGCACATCTAGAGAGCTTGGGCATTGAGGTGATAGTGCCTGGAGTTGAGATGAAGATGTGGGGACTGCAGATTCAGTCAGAGTTGATAGACCGGATCAGGGCTATACAGTTTGAGGATGAGTCCCTGAGGAGCATCAGGGCACAGGTTCAGATTGGAATATCAGATGACTTCACCATTGCTGATGATGGTTCATTACGGCACGAAACCAGGTTGTGTGTGACCAGTGGGTCGTTGCGCGAGGAGATTCTTCAGGAGGCGCATTGATCCCAGTACTCTATGCATCCAGGTGCCAACATGATGTATAGAGATCTGAGAGAGCATGTATGGTGGTACGGGATGAAGTGGGGGGTAGCACGCTTCGTATCTCGATGCTTAGTGTGCCAGCAGGTGAAGGAGAAGAGGCAGAGGCCAGGAGGGTTGCTCTAGCCGTTATCCATTCCGGAGTGAAAATGGGAGCATGTGACCATGGATTTTATTTCTGGGCTTCCCCGTTCTTCAGGAGGGAAGGATGCGATTTGGGTCATCGTAGATAGGTTGACCAAATCGGTCCACTTTCTACCATTCAAAGTGGGTATGTCTACAGAGAGACTAGCAGAGATGTATGTGCACCAGATAGTCAGACTGCATGGAGTTCCTGTGAGCATAGTATCAGACCGGGACAGTCGCTTTACTTCGTATTTCTGGAGGAGTCTGCAGGCTAGCTTGGGCACCCAGCTCAAGTTTAGTACTGCATATCACCCGCAGACAGATGGTCAGTCAGAGAGGACCATTCAGACCCTCGAGGACATGCTTCACACTTGTGTTCTGGATTTCAGAGGCTCATGGGAGGATCACCTGCACTTGGTAGAGTTTGCTTACAATAACATCTACCAAGCCAGTATCGAGATGTCACCATTTGAGGCATTGTATGGACGGAGGTGTCGTACTCCGTTATCATGGGATGATGTAGGCGAGAGAGTTTTGCTTGGCCCGGAGATGGTGGTGGATGTGGCGGAGAAGGTCAAGCTCATTAGAGATATACTTCGGGTGGCGCAGGACAGGCAGCGGCATTGAGCCGATAGCCATCGGAGATCTTTGGAGTTTGAGGTATAGCTTAGAATTTAGATTTTGTTCTTATGTTTGCTTGTGATTGCTTGTTTTAGATTAAGTGCTGAGACCTTGTTTGTGCTAGGTTGGTGATTTGGTGTTCCTGAGGATTTCTCCGACGCGGGGCACTATTCGCTTCGGTGGAGGCGGAAAGCTTAGCCCACGTTTCGTCGGACCCTTCAGCATCCTTGAGAGGGTCGCCGCTGTGGCGTATAGGCTAGATTTGCCACCTACGCTAGAGGGAGTTCATGATGTGTTCCACGTATCGCAGTTGAGACGGTACGGGGCGGATCCCAGTCACGTATTGGATCACTCAGAGATTATGGTGGGCCCTACTCTTAGCTATCCAGAGCAGAAGGTGTTAAGGAACCAGACTATTCCCTTGGTTCATATCGTGTGGAGGCATCACTCTCCAGGTGAGTCGACCTGGGAGAGGGAGGATGAAATGCGCGAGTGATACCCTTATCTTTTTGAGCCTTGAGGTCTGGTTCTTTCTTTTTCTTGCATTCCTCTGCTAGTTTCGTCTTTTAATTTCGAGGACGAAATTATTTTAAGGAGGGTAGGCTTGTCACTACCCAATTCTAAAAATATGATTTTCTTTTTATTTTAATTTGGCAAATTATGTATTGATCATAAATATTTGTATTTATATTTAATTAGTTGGATGTATTTATTTTTATTGGTTGTTTTAGGATTTTGGCTAGTTTGGACCCGTGTCAGACCCTATTGGACCTTGTCAGACCCTTGTCAGACTCAACCATGGTGTAGAATAGTTATTTTATCTTTAATTATCTAGCTGGGTTATTTTGGATTAGTTAGAATGGTTTAAGAAACCCTAAACCTAAAATCCTAGTTTGGAAGACTTAAGTTGAGGGTATTGTGGTCTTTGTGTTAGGTTTCTAACCCTAACCCTATTTCTTCATGACATGGACGCCCCCCTTCCTTTTTATTTCTTTCCACTTTATTTCCTCCCTCCATTCTCTTTCTTACCTCTTTCATTTACTTCTCTCCAATTCTAAGTATGTATTTTCACCTTCCCTCTCTTCCTTTATTTACTTCTCTCATTAATGCAAACCCTAATCTTCTATTCTTTCTAACCTAGGTGTGTAGAGCCTAGATTTGGTATAGAATCTTGGTTTGGAGGCTTGGTGTGGTAAATTTGGAGTTTTTTGGAGACTTTGGCCTTGGAATTTCAACTCCCAAGAGGTAAACCCTAACTTTCCTCTTAGTGATTACTTTAATATAGTGTAATTGGTAGTTTAGAACCTTCCTAGACCTTAGGGCTACCCATGGGAGGAAGTTAGAACTTGTTTGGATAGGTTTGGAGACTTTGACCTATAGTTTTGTGTCAATTTCGGGTGAAATCCGAGATTGGCCCATTTTGGGGGTTGCCCTAGGTTAGACGGACCTAGGTAGACGTGCTTAGGTGTCTTGAGAGTAGGTTTGTGTCCCCATTCGGACACGCGAGGTCGTACCGCGAAGTTTTGGATATTTCGGACGATTTGGAGGTTTTTCTTCTTCGTGGGTTCCACGTGCATGTGGAATTTTGCCACGGACCTAGAATCGGAGAGTTAGCATTTTTGTGAGGTTCTAGACGTTGTTTAAAATACGTGAATAAATTTTGGGTTGATTCCGATTAGGTTTGGTGTACATTTTGTGAGGTATCGTGAACCGCACTCCAAGTGTTTGTCGAAATGACCCAATGGCCATTTCGACTTGGTTTCTAGGTTTCGGACTTGTGCGTGGGTTGGTTTAGCCTTGGGAAGTGTGTATTAGGATTTTTGAGTTTATATTTGTGTATATATGTATTTATATGTATATGGGTGAGTGTGTGTGTGTGTTTGTGTGTAAGTGTGTGTGTGTGTGTGTGTATATATATATATATATATATATATATATATATCAACCCACACACATACTATCTATATATATATAAACACTTATATTATATATATATATATATATATATATATATATTATGTCTGTGTGTTTATATATATATGTGTGTGTAGTATGAGTGAGTGAGTGAGATTGGAAGAGAGGAAGAAGGGAAGAGAGGAAGTGGGAGTGAGTTGAGAGAGATCGAGAGAGAGTGAGTTAGAGAGAGGGAGAGGGAGAGGGAGAAGAAGTAGCAGCAGCAGCAGCAGTTAGTAGGAGCAGCAGCAGCAGCAGCAGGTAGTAGGAGCAGCAGCAGTAGGTAGTAGCAGCAGCAGCAGCAGCAGGCAGTAATATATATATATGTATGTATATATATGTATGTATATATATATATATATATATATATATATATATATATATATATATATATATATATATATATATATATATAGTGTCACGTCCCAGTCCCAAAATACGTAGGACTAGGAACACGTAAGCATGCCAGCCGCATGGATATGGCAACTCCAATATATGGAAACCAAAATCCACACGTACGCTGTAATATGAATATCAATCCACAAGTGGTATAAAATGTATCACAAGTCGCATGGGTACAATCTTAGTTAGTATTCATATTTTCTCACATGCAGTTACTTCTCTACTACTTGTATTATTCCCCAGTTTTACATTACAATTACTTTATCAGTTCCACAATGTATTTACTTTCCTGTGCATCTTGTATCTTTTCTATTGTTAGTCATATACACCTTACCATGTATTTGGAGTTGCTTTCAGAGTTATGTACTTCGCTCCAATCCTGACTGGATATATTTTTCCAGAGGATCCTGAGGACTTTTGCCCGACTTACTACGGGCTAGGCATCGACTATTGTTGCGACCCTAAGATAGAGGAGGAGCCCGTCCCAGCTGAGGAGACGCCGCTAGCGTCCTAGTATAGCTAGGTGGGTTTCATTGGGTTTGTTCCAAGTTGGATTTGGATGACTGTATTATTTATTTGCTGCTACTGTGAGATATTGTAGACTCTTAGACTTGGACTGTATATCTTGGATATTGTACTTGCTCTCTTTGGTTCTTTGTTTTTTTATTGATATCTTATCGTGCTTTTACTCTTCCCCTAGTTATTGTGATTGAGTTTATGTATATATTGTAATATTGTCCTCCTTTTGGAGTGTCACTACCATATTTTCTAGGAAAGGATATTTTAGTAATTTCCTATTTAATAAATTATTGTGCTTGATAAATAATTATTTGTGGTATTATTTAATTGTTGTTAGATATTATTTATTTAATTTGGACTTGTGTTAGTGGACCTAACTAGTTTAGTTTGGACCCATGGACCAACATGAATTAATTAGTTAGACTTAGCCCATTTAGAAAGTCCATTGTTAAGGAGATGGATTAAATTAATTAAATCATTGGACTAGAAGCTTCCTTCCTTAATTATTTTTTCATGAGAGGCCCCAAGGGGTATAATGGACATTACATGATTACTTGAGGAAGGGAAATAGGGGCCGGCCTATTTAAAAAGAGGAGAAAAGTTTCTCTCCTCTTTTTTATTCCAATCTAGATATAGAATTTCCCACTACCAAATTTCCTTCATTTCCACTTTATTTTTCTACCAAATTTATTCCAATTCCTTCCCAAATCATCATTAGAAACTTGAGAAGCAAGGATCTAGAAGGAGGAAGCAATGATCTACAAAGAGGAGCAAGGATCTATAATTTGGAAGTAATTTTATCTCAATTGGAGGTTTTATTGGGAATTCATCTCCCAATAGGTACAATTTAGTTTTTCCCTTAAAATAGCTTATACATCTGAGATTTAATCATGAAAAATCAACCCATATGTATGTACTACCCATAGGATTTGGTTTTGTGTTCATAGGAGGCCTATTGAGAAACTTATGGTGCTTTTTGTGTTAATTTTGGGGGAATTCCGAGATTGACATTTGTTGTGTGTATTAATTGATCCTATAGATCAATTTAGCATGTGTTTATGTGTTTGGGACTAGTGTCGTGTCCACAATTGGGTACGTGTAGGTCGTATCCTAATAATTTGGTGATACGTGTTATTTTGGGGGTTTTTCCTCCGACACGGGACTTTTTACATGTCAAATTTTGTCACGGACACGTAGATCTATATTTGACACTTTGTTTTGTTTATAAATAATATATGTGACTTATTTGTGTCCTTCGGGGTGCAATTGGATGTGTGGTGGACTCGTGTCACATGCGTATCCTAGATCTAGTGGGATACGGTGTGATACTCTCTATTTGTTGTGTATTTATGTGTAGATCTAATTAATTGTGCTTTAATTCTTGAATTATAATTATGTACATATATATATATATATTATATATATATTGTAGTATATTTATTATAGTGATTATTGTATCATAGATTTATGTACTATATATGTACTAATAGAATATATGTATATTATGTAGCTTTCTTCTACATGCATTTATATATATATATTTTACAATAATTGTATGGATATATATGTATATGTTGATTATATATATACATGTATGTTTAATTGGATAATTATTTTATAGGTAATTGTTATAGGAGTATGTAGATATATGTATAGATGTAATTATAATATTTATGTATGTGTGCATATGGTTATGTTGTAATATGTACATTATTATAGAGGGGGTATATATATATATATATATATATATATATATATATATATATATATATATATATATATATATATATATTTGGGTTATATATATATATATATATATATATATTTATTAGATTTATGGTGATGCCGTTTGGTTTGACTAATGTTCCGGCGGTATTTATGAACTTGATGAACAAGGTGTTCCACCAGTACCTTGACAAGTTCGTGGTGGTGTTCATCGACGACATACTCATATACTCGAGGACACCGGAGGAGCACGAGGAGCATTTGATGATTATGTTGGATGTGCTGAGGAAGGAGAAGCTGTATGGAAAGTTGTCCAAGTGTGAGTTTTTCCTGGACAAGATAGAATTCTTGGGGCATGTTGTGACTGGTGATGGTATTTCAGTGGATCTGAAGAAGATTTCAGCAGTAGAATCTTGGAAGACCCCAAGTTCGGTAGCAAAGATCAGGAGTTTCTTGGGATTGACAGGCTACTACAGAAAGTTTGTGCAAGATTTTTCGAGGATTGCCGAGCCGATGACCAGACTCACAAGGAATGATATGGAGTTTGTTTGGACGGAGAATTGCCAGGTTGCTTTTGAGGAGTTGAAGAAGAGGTTGACGTCTGCTCCTATTTTGACGTTGCCATCAGGGTCCGGAGGTTTCACTATTTATAGTGATACATCGGGGAAGGGTTTGGGTTGTGTTCTTCAGCAGCATGGGAAAGTGATTGCCTATGCATCCAGGCAATTGCGTCCTCATGAAAAGAACTATCCTACCCATGATTTGGAGTTGGCAGCAGTCATATTCGTCCTGAAGTTGTGGAAACATTGTTTATACGGAGAGCGTGTGGAGATCTTCACAGACCACAAAAGCTTGAAGTATGTTTTCACGCAGAAGGAGTTGAGCATGAGATAGCGTCGGTGGTTGGAACTGATGAAGGATTTTGATATCTCTTTGCAATATCATCCTGGGAAAGCCAATGTAGTTGACGATGCATTGAGCAGGTATCCGGTAGTAATGTTCTTGACGCAGGATCGATATTTGTTGGAGGACTTGGAGAGCTTGGGCATTGAGGTGATTATTCCTGGTGGTGCTATGCATATGTGGGGATTACAGATACATTCGGATTGTTGGACAGAATCAAGGCAGCACAGTATGAGGATGTATCTCTGAGGAGTATCAGAGCTCAGGTGAGAACAGGATTGGAGGATGATTTCACTATTGCAGATGATGGATCTTTGTGGCATGGAGTTAGATTGTGTGTGCCTAGTGGGGAGCTACGTGAGGAGGTATTGTAGGAAGCGCATCGCTCTCAGTATTCCATGCATCCAGGTGCTGATAATATGTATCGAGATATGCGAGAGAGTGTGTGGTGGTATGGCATGAAGAGGGAAGTGGCACAGTTTGTATCCAAATGCTTAGTGTGCCAGCAGGTGAAAGCCGAGAGGCAGAGACCAGGAGGGTTACTTCAGCCATTATCTATTTCAGAGTGGAAGTGGGAACACATTACTATAGATTTTTTATCCGAACTTCCACGATCTCCAGGAGAAAAAGACGTGATTTGGGTTATCGTTGATAGGTTGACCAAGTCGGCCCACTTCTTGCCTTTCAAGGTGGATTTGTCTACGGAGAAGCTTGCAGAGATGTATGTGAGGCAGATCATTAGGATACATAGAGTTTCCGTCAGCATAGTCTCAGATCGGGATAGTCATTTCACTTCTTATTTTTGGAGGAGTTTGCAGGAGAGTTTGGGTACTCAGCTCAGGTTCAGTACTGCATATCATCCCCAGACAGATGGGCAGTCAGAGAGGACTATTCAGACTCTAGAGGATATGTTGCGCATTTGTGTACTAGATTTCGGGGGTTCTTGGGAGGACCATCTCCATTTGGTAGAGTTTGCTTACAACAACAGTTACCAGGCCAGTATAGAGATGTCACCTTTTGAAGCTTTGTATGGTCGGAGGTGTCGTACTTCTTTGTCTTGGGACGATATTGGAGAGAAAATTTTGCTTGGGCCAGAGATGGTTGTACATGCAGCAGAGAAGGTTCAGTTGATCAGAGACAGACTTCGAGTGGCGCAGGACAGACAACGACATTGGACCGATAGCCATCGGAGACCTTTGGAGTTTAAGGTATAGTTTAGATTTTGTTTTGTGTTTGTTCTTGGTTGTTGTTATAGATTAAGTTCTTAAGGTGGTATTTTGTTCTAGGTGGGTGGTTTGGTATTTCTGAGGATTTCTCTGACACGAGGCACGATTCGCTTCGGTGGAGACGGAAAGCTTAGTCCGCGATTCATCGGACCTTTCACTATTCTAGAGAGGGTCGGTGTAGTTGCTTATAGACTAGACTTGCCACCTGCATTAGAGGGAGTGCACAACATGTTTCACGTATCGCAGTTGACACGATATGTGGCAGATCCTAGTCATGTATTGGATCACTCGGACATAGAGGTGGGCCCTACTCTTAGCTACCCAGAGCAGCCAGTTGAGATTCTAGATCGGAGAGAGAAGGTGCTGAGAAACCAGACTATTCCTTTGGTGCGCGTCGCATGGAGGCATCACTCTCTGGGGGAGTGTACCTGGGAGAGAGAGGATAAAATGCGAGAGCGTTATCCATATTTGTTTGTGCCTTGAGGTATGTTATTTCCTAGTTATGTTCTGTTCATTGTTATGCTCTTTCATAGTTAGTTATGATTCTTTAGTTCTGTTCTGTTATTTTCTGGGGGTAGTTTTCGTCTTTGAATTTCGAGGACGAAATTATTTTAAGGAGGGTAGACTTGTCACTGCCATATTTTCTAGGAAAGGGTATTTTAGTAATTTCCTATTTAATAAATTATTGTGCTTGATAAATAATTATTTGTGGTATTATTTAATTATTGTTAGATATTATTTATTTAATTTAGACTTGTGTTAGTGGACCTAACTAGTTTAGTTTGGACCCATAGACCAACATGAATTAATTAGTTAGACTTAGCCCATTTAGAAAGTCCATTGTTAAGGAGATGGATTAAATTAATTAAATCATTAGACTAGAAGCTTCCTTCCGTAATTATTTCTTCATGAGAGGCCCCAAGGTGTATAATGGATATTACATGATTACTTGAGGGAGGGGAATAGGGGCCAGCCTATTTAAAAAGAGGGGAAAATTTTTCTCTCCTCTTTTTCATTCCAATCTAGATCTAGAATTTCCCACTACCAAATTTTCTTCATTCTCACTTTATTTTTCTATCAAATTCATTCCAATTCCTTCCCAAATCACTATTAGAAACTTGAGAAGTAAGGATCTAGAAGAAGAAAGTAAGGATCTACAAAGAGGAGCAAGGATCTACAATTTGGAAGCAATTTCATCTCAATTGGAGGTTTCATTGGAAATCCATCTCCCAATAGGTACAATTCAGTTTTTTCCTTAAAATAGCTTCTAAATCTAAGATTTAATCATGGAAAATTAACCCATATGTATGTACTACCCATAGGATTTGATTTTATGTTCATAGGAGGCCTATTGAGAAAGTTATGGTACTTTTTGTGTTAATTTTGGAGAAATTCCGAGATTGACATTTATTGTGTGTGTCAATTGATCCTATAGATCAATTTGACATGTGTTTATGTGTTTGGGGCTAGTGTCGTGTCCACAATTGGGTACGTGTAGGTCGTATCCCAATAATTTGGTGATACATGTTGTTTTGGGGGTTTTTCCTCCGACACGGGACTTTGTACATGTTAAATTTTGACACGGACACGTAAATCTATATTTGATACTTTGTTTTGTTCATAAATAATATATGTGACTTGTTTGTGTCCTTCGGGGTATAATTGGATGTGTGGTGGACTCGTGTCACATGCGTATCCTAGATCTAGTGGGATACGGTGTGATACTCTCTATTTGTTGTGTATTTATGTGTAGATCTAATTAATTGTGCTTTAATTCTTGAATTATGATTGTGTACATATATATATATATAGATATTATATATATATATATATATATATATATATATATATATATATATATATATATATATTATAGTGTATTTATTATAGTGATTATTGTATCATAGATTTATGTACTATATATGTACTAATAGAATTTATGTATATTATGTAGCTTTCTTCTACATGCATTTATATATATATATATTTTACAATAATTGTATGGATATATATGTATATGTTGATTATATATATACATGTATGTTTAATTGGGTAATTATTTTATATGTAATTGTTATAGGAGTATGTAGATATATGTATAGATGTAATTATAATATTTATGTATGTGTGCATATGGTTATGTTGTAATATGTACATTATTATAGAGGGGGTGTATTTACATTTAGTATATATATATATATATATATATATATATATATATATATATATATATATATATATATATATATATATATATATATATGTATGTATGTATGTATGTATTTGGGTTATATATATAGATATATATATATATATATATATATATATATATATATATATATATATATATATTAGATTTATATATATATATATATATATATATATATATTGATATATATATATATGTTATATATATTACTATTTTTTAGCGACAGCAGGTTTAATGACAGAGCTGCTGTCATTATTAGCAATGGGATCAGCAACAGCCGTTGTAGCATTGGCGGCTGCAATTAGTGACAGCCGCCACTGTCATTAATAGCAGTAGCGACGGGGAAATACAGCAGCAGCGACAGCAGGATCGGTGACGGTTGAAAATCGTCACCAAAGCAGCAGCAGCAGTGCAGATTCCAAGTAGCAGCAACGACAGTGGCTTTTCTGACAGCCAGAAATATCACTAAAAGCCTGGTTCAGCGTATCAGTTTTTTCAACACTGTTTTCAGCGACAGTTAGGCAGGTTATTATATATATATGTGTTTATATACTATATTTATATATATATGTATTGATATTGAGATAATATACTATTATTGCTATATTCCTTATTTGTATAATATTAGTATATATTTATATATTATATATGAGGGTATTTAGTATATCAAGGTATTGAGTGTTACCTTGAGGAAACCAAGGTAAGTGGGATACTCAAGATACGGGGTCTGGGTATCAAGATTATGGTTATTGTTGGGATACCAAGTTGGTTCAAAACCATAGTTCCTATTTGATGTGTAATTAATATTCTATATTGTTATACATAATTGTTTGATATATATGTATTGTGATGTTTACCTTGGAATTTACGTATCCGGAGATACGGTATCCTAATATTTTAGGATGTGGTTTTTATGACTTAGATTTTAATATCTTGACCCAAGATTTTTGTATTAGATTTGTGCAACCTAGAAATAGATAGTTGACCATAGTTGACTTTTAACTTAGAATTGACTTATTGACCTAGAAGTTGACTAGTTTAACTTATTCTCTTTTCGAAACCTTGTATTGATATTGTATTTCATATCTAGGTCTTCGAGGCACCGAGTCAGACATCTGTGAGACTATTCTTTGGACTTCAGGCGAGTACATTCTCTGATAGTTTCTCATTTATGATATCCTCTATGTTCATTGTATCTAGTGTAGATATCCATGTTTCTTTTGACACTATGGTTACACGGATTGGTATATCCGGATCTCGTCATAAGATGTTATTCCTTGGTATATGGTGTATATGGTGCAAGTATTATTTTATTGGTTATCTTGTACATATACAGTGTCATGACCCGCACCCGGTGTAGGGATGCAAGTCGGGAACAACGCCCAGCCTACGCCGCAGCATCGGTGGTAGAATGCTGTCTTGGTCAACTATACTATCTAATTATCTCACTATAAAGCATAAACCTCCAATAATATCTCAACTCCAAGAAGAGAGTAATCAACTTAATTCAACACAATACTCAATCACATTTCTATGGCACGAGAAGATATCACAGAAGTCTAACATAACTAAGCAGTTAAAAATATAACAACAACAAATAGAAATAATATCCAAACACAAATATATGCCGGAAACAAATCCGGTACCAAAATGCTAAAGAGAACTAACTATGCTAACTAGTGAATCCGGCTAAATCTCTCAACAGTCACTCCAGAACTAGTGGGTCCAAGTCTGCACCATCAATAGGCTGAGGTCCGTAGTATGTCGGACACCAATCTTCCGGATCCTCTGAAAAATATTTTTCAGTCAGGAATGGAGCAAAGTACAACCCAATAGCAGTTTCAATTAATTGACAAAAACTATAAAGCAGTAGAATAGAAGATGCTATCTACGATGAGGATATAACTGATAATCAAGAACAATGAGAGAATAGACAATACTAACAACAGAATATAATCAATGCATACAAGAATAAAGGAATGAACTATAATATCAGAATAGAACAAGGTAATCAATGAACTGAATAATGGAATCTACAATAACTATGTGATTTGAGATACTAACTAAATATGTGATCGGCCTGGAAGATTCAATGATTACACTAAGGAGCTAACTCAACCATACGTGAATTGCATGGTTAGTTAGTAGCCAATGATTACACTACTAGCCGATAGTTTCTTGATCACATATTTAATTGGTATTTCTCCCGCCCCAACTGATATGATGGATCGAATCATGACACGTCACTAGCCAATGTATCCAATATTTAATCTACAATATCCAATGTTATCCAATACCAACAAGGACAGTATCCGATACCATCTCCATAATCAAGGTAATATCCCATGACTAACGATCCAATAATAATACCAATCCGTGTACCATCGTGTCAAGAATCATAAGTAACATTTCTAAATACTTGAATTATAGTGGTAATCAAATAATAAAAACTATCAGAGAATGTACTCGCCTGTGGTCTAGAGCAAATGATGAAAAATGATGTCCGAACTGGTGTCACAGACCTATATATGAAATATTGCATTAATACAAGTTTTTGGGAAGAGAAATAAATTAAACTAGTCAACTTTCTAGGTCATAAAGTCATTTCTAAGTCAAAAGTCAAACTAGGTCAACTCTAAGTCAACTATGGTCAACTATAGTCAAATTATGGTCAACTACCTATTTCTATGTTGCATGAGTCTAACTCAAAGATATTGGGCTCGCACACTATGAATCTAGGCCATACAAACTAAATCTTAGGATACTAAGATACCGTATCTCAGGATACGCAAACAAGGGATAAATATAACACATATGTACATATCAAACAATATTATATATATAAAATCCTAATTACAAATGCTAAATGGATACCTTAGTTTTGAACCAACTTGGTATCGCAATACTAAACCTCTATCTTGATATCCAAACCCAATACCTTGATTATCCTCCAATACCTTGATACTTACCTTGGCATCTCAAGGTAAATTCAAAACCTTATTTATACTAACTACCCAACAATAATTATAAACTACTATGTATTTAATATTTATATAATTATATATACCTTATTTTAGTCACCTTAATACCAACCCATAATTAGTTTACAACTATCCTATTACTTATGCCAATACCTACTACTCATACCTTGGTATATCTTGATACTTACCTTGATATCTCAAAGTAATTGCCAAAATCTCATATATATACTAACTACCCAACAATAATTACATATATCAATCCAATATAACTCTAGTATGTACTAATAGAAAAATACTAACTACCAACTACACACTAACTATTAATACATATATACGTACATACATACCTACAAATATATAATATATAAAAAATACTCATAACAATTGATAACTAAAGTATACTAATTATTCTAATAAATTTATATGCTACAACTAAATATATACATATATAGTATACTATAATACAAATAGCAATTAGGAACATATTTATATATATATTAATTACCATATATATATACATATATATCTATATATTTATTAATATCTAATATATTAAAAACTGCCAAACTGTCGCTAAATACCCTGTCCACTATCACAGAAAGCTGCTGTGTATATAGATACACTGTAATTTTTGTGACAGTTTCCTACACTGTCACTAAAAACTGTCGCTGAAGCTTCTGATACTCTGCTGATACACTGTTGTTTCAGCGACAGTTTTCTGCAACTGTCGCTGACTGCTGTCGCTGAAAAGCTGCTATTATTTGCATTTGTTGCTGCTGTTGCGACACTTCTGGCTCGCTGTTGTCGCTGAAAATATATGTATATATATATACAATATATATATAAATACATATATATAACCCACCATATATATTTATATAATATATATTTAAATACATATATATAACCCACAATATATATTTATACAATATATATATAAAACTATATATAACTATATATACACTTATACATAGTAAATTATATAAAATACCACATAGTAACATACACACACATACATAGTAATATGTATATATAACTATACATATATGTATACATATATATATATAATCATACAATAATATAAATATATAACAATATATAATATAGCTATATATATAACCACATATAAATATATCTACTATATTATATATACATATGCTACCACTTATAAATATATATATCTACATACATATATATATAAATAATCATATAATAACTATAAATAATCTAATTACTTAATTAAACATACACATATATTATATAAAACATATACATATATTTACATCCCTAACATATATTATAACATATATATTAATGCATGTAGAAGAAAGCTACATAATATATATTCTATTAATACATATATAATACATAGATCTATGATACAATAAACACTATAATAAATATACATAATATATATATAATATATATAGATACATACACAATTATAATTCAAGAATTAAAGCACAATTAATTAGATCTACACATAAATACATAATAATTGGAGCGTATCACACCGTATCCCACTAGATCTAGGATACGCATGCGACACGAGTCCACCACACATCCAATTGCACCCCGAAGGACACAAACAAATCACATATAATATTTATGAACAAAACAAAGTGTCAAATCTAGATCTATGTGTCCGTGTCAAAATACGACATGTACAAAGTCCCGTGTCGGAGGAAAAACCCCCAAAACAACACGTATCACCAAATTGTTGGGATACGACCTACACGTACCCAATTATGGACACGACACTAGCCCCAAACACATAAACATATGCCAAATTGATCTATAGGATCAATTGACACACACAACAAAAAGTCATTTTCGGAATTCCCCCAAAATTGACACAAAAAGTACCATAACTTTCTCCATAGGTCTCCTATGAACACAAAACCAAATCCTATGGGTAGTACATATATATGGATTGATTATTCATGATTAAATCTCAGATTTAGAAGCTATTTTAAGGAAAAAAACTGAATTATACCTATTGGGAGATGGATTCCCAATAAAACCTCTAAAATTGGTGAAATTGGCCTCCAACTTGTAGATCCTTACTCCTTTTTGTAGATCCTTGCTTCCTCCTTCTAGATCCTTGCTCTTCTAGTCTCCAATGGTGATTTAGAAAGTAATTGGGTGAAAATTTGGTAGGGATTTGATGAAATTTGGTTGAGGAAAATTCTAGATCTAGATTTGGAATGAAAAATGAAGAGAGAGAAAGTTTTCATCCCCTTTATATAGGCCTCACTTGTCCCCTCCCTCAAGCTACTATGTAAAGTCTAAAATATCCCTTAGGGCCTCTCATGAAGAAATTAATTAAGGAGAAAAGCTTCTAGTCTAATGGTTTAATTAATTTAATCATCCTCCTAATTAATGGGCTTTCTAGTTGGGCTCAATTCTAACAATTAAAACATGCTGGTCCATGAGTCTAAACTAAACTAGTTAGGTCCACTAACACAAGTCCAAAATAAATAAATCTATCATGCTAATAATAAATAAATAATACAATAAATAAATATTTAACATGCACAATATTCAATTAATTATAAAATGACCAAAATACCCTTTTTCTAAAAAATACGGTAGTGACATACAGACACTGATTCTCGGGAAGAGTCACTATCTTCTTAGGGAATCTTGTGTCATAGCATACCGTGGTTGGATCTATTATACCAGTCGGGGGTGGGGAGTATTATTATAGATATATGATCAATATCCCTATTGTATCAATTACTGATTATTGAATAGTGTTGATCATAAACCGCACGTATGATTAGCCAGGCCGTATTGCATCTTGCCCAAGTCGATCACATGTTAAGCTAGTACTCACACACTTAGTCATTAGTATTCTTGTTTCATTGGCATATTGTTTATTATTGTATTTATTTTCAATATTTTCTTATTGTATATATATATCTCTTGTATCTATTGTGCATCTTGTTTATCCACAGCTATTTACTGTTACATAGTTTTTATCATTGATTAGAACTGTTGTTAGAGATGTACTCTGCTCCTTTCCTGACTGGATATATTTTTCCAGATGACACTGAGGAGTGGTACCCTACTTATTATGGATCCTAGGATGTTGTGGATTTAGATTCTGAGACCCTGGCTCAGGAGGGACTTATCCCAACTGAGATAGTTGACCCAGGAGTTGTAGCTTCGTACTATTCTTTTGTACTGGATTTGTCTCCAGCTTATTCTGTTATTTCTTCAGACTCATTGATGTATTATTTTAGACTCATGTGTTGTATTGTTACTATTCTATTCTTTATCTGATTCGTGCTTCCCATCTTAGTTCTGTGATTGAGTATATTATCATTTTGGTGGTTCATTATATTGTTAGATAGATTATCTAGACAGCGTTCTACCGCCGATTCTACGGCATAGGCTGGGCGTTGTTTCTGACTTGTACCCTTACACCGGGTGCGGGTCGTGACACATTTTTGGTGGTGGTCCATGCAGGTCAAGCTTCACAATGTATGTGATATCGTGGTAGTACGACAATTTAGTTGTACTACTGCGAGCCTACAATATGATATAGAAAATAGGCTGAGATACTCAATCATACCAAGAAAAATTCTTTTGATTCAACTATTCTCCTTTGATATTGATACTTGATCTCTTAAACTTGTCTTTTCCTTGAATGTCTTACATCTTGTTCCATATTGATTCTTTCTTTTGCTTTGTCTCAGGATGCCGCCTAAGACTAGATCACAGCAAGGGAGAGCAGTTTCTGAGAGGTCTGCAACACCCCGAGGGCCTGCACCAGTCACTTCTCCGGTGATTGGAGTGTCAGCTGCTTTCGAAGGTCCACCACCTACTCAGAGGACTGTGCCAGCTGTATCTGAGGGGCTTCCACCTCCACCTCTTGTGCCAGCAGAGGCATTACAGATGTTTACACTATTTCGTGAGATGCTCGAGACACAGGGGCTCAGTCAGAGGCACATCAGAGGCAGACCGACGTTCTACGGCAGGGCATCAAGAGTGCTTATCAGCTTGCTCGTGCTGTAGTCGAGAGAGGAGTTTCGATCCAGCAGCATGATGTTCCTCAGGTTGCTCAGCTTCAGCCAGGCAACATTCAGGACTTCAAGAAACTGGAGCCTAGGGTTTTCAAGGGGACGGAGGGCATCGTCTATGCTGATGATTGGCTCGAGGACATTGAGCGTCTTATGAGGTTGTCCCGTCTTTCTGAGGATCTGAAGGTTGAGGCGGTAGGACTTCAACTGTTCGACGTCGCTCACACTTGGTTCAGGAATGAGCCGGTTCTGGTTGACGCAGGACAATCTTGGGAGGTATTCAAGGACCTCTTCAAGAAGAAGTTTTTTGCCCGAACAGACAGGCTAGACTTGGGGAGATAGTTCGAGAGTCTCATTCAGGGGAGCATGTCTGTGGAGGAGTACGCTGCGGAGTTCGGCAGGTTGAGCCAATTTGCAGAGTATCTGGTGAGAGAGCCGGAGGTTCGAGCTATTCGTTTCCGTGAGGGTATAAACTGGGAAGTAAAGATTCTTATTCCGTCTTTTTATGAGACATACTCGGAGATACTTGTGGAGGCACGCAAGGTTGAGCGAGAGTTGGGTTTGAAGCCCAAGAGAGACTGTGATTCTTTTTTGGGGGCCAACGACAGTGCAGTATCTGCCAAACGTCCTCATTTCCAGTCCAGATCTTTCCAGCAGCCATATCAGAATTAGACTCCAGCTAGAGCGCCTTTTCACCAGGTACCTCAGCAGCAGAGACAGTTACAGCAAGCTCTATGCAACTACTGCAATAAGCCGGCCACATCTGGGAAGTTTGCAGGAGGAGACTAGGAGTTTGTTTGTATTATAGTACTGAAGGGCATCAATCGAGGGAGTGTCCTCGTCGTGTAGTTCAGGTAGCAGCTTCAGCTCCGAAGGCAAAGACGAGACCACCTGCAGCACAGCCGAGGGGACCTCTTCCGACACAGCAACAGCGTTTTGTCCAGCATCAACAGCAGGGAGGTGCTCGGCAGGGACGAGCGTTTGCTATGACCGTCGAGGAGGATGAACCCATCGGAGATGTCATCGTAGGTTCTATTCTTCTTGATTCCATTCCAGCTTTAGCTTTGTTTGATAGTGGTGCTTACCATAGTTTTGTATCTGTTTCTTTTGCTCTGAAGCATGGTTTGGTAGCTGAGTCTTTGCTTAGGACTTGCAAGATCATGACCGGGGGAGGCATTATCCTGGTTAATGATATTTGCAAGGATCGGAGAGTTACTCTGGGAGGCCGGGAGTTGAGTGCGTATCTACTTGTAATGCCACTTTAGAGCTACGATATTGTACTCAGGATGGATTGGTTGAGTAGGCACCGTGCTAGCGTAGATTGTAGAGAAGGTAGAGTTTTGTTTGGTCCGCCAGTTGAGCCAGAGTTCGAGTTTGCTAGAGGAGCTGCAGAGCAGGAAGAAGGCATTATTTGTGGAGCTATGGTGGAAGACAAGGAGTTGCCACATCCGTTGATAGCAGAGTTCTTGGATGCGTTTCCTGAAGAATTGTCAGGATTGCCGCCAGATCAAGATGTTGAATTTTCTATAGACTTGGTGCTAGGTGCAGAACCAATTTCGCAGCATGTCTATAGAGTAAACAACAGCGAGCTGGTCGAGTTGAAGAAGCAGGTGGATGAATTACAGGATAAGGGATTTATCAGATCGAGTTCTTCACCATGGGGAGCCCCGGTATTATTTGTACCGAAGAAGGATGGATCGGTGCGCATGTGCATTGATTACCGGGCTTTGAATAATCTCACTATCAAGAATAAGTATCATTTGCCATGGATTGATGATCTGTTTGATCAGTTGAGTGGTGCGAAGGTATTTTCTAAGATAGATTTGAGATCAGGCTACCATCAAGTGAAGGTGAAGGCGGAGGACATACCGAAGACTGCTTTTAGAACTCGGTATGGTCAGTACGAGTTTATGGTGATGCCGTTTGGTTTGACTAATGCACCGACGGTATTTATGAACTTGATGAACAAGGTGTTCCACCAGTACCTTGACAAGTTCATGGTGGTATTCATCGACGACATACTCATATACTCGAGGATACTAGAGGAGCACGAGGAGCATTTGAGAATTATGTTGGATGTGCTGAGGAAGGAGAAGCTGTATGGAAAGTTGTCCAAGTGTGAGTTTTTCCTGGACAAGGTGAAATTCTTGGGGCATGTTGTGACTGGTGATAGTATTTCAGTAGATCTGTTGAAGATTTCAACAGTGGAATCTAGGAAGACCCCAAGTTCGGTAGCAGAGATCAGGAGTTTCTTGGGATTGACAGGCTACTACAGGAAGTTTGTGCAAGATTTTTCGAGGATTACCGAGCCGATGACCAGACTCACAAGGAAGGATGTGGAGTTTGTTTGGACGGAGAATTGCCAGGTTGCTTTTGAGAAGTTGAAGAAGAGGTTGACGTCTGCTCCTATTTTGACGTTGCCATCAGGGTCCGGAGGTTTCACTATTTATAGTGATGCATCGGGGAAGGGTTTGGATTGTGTTCTTCAGCAGCATGGGAAAGTGATTGCCTATGCATCCAGGCAATTGCGTCCTCATAAAAAGAACTATCCTACCCATGATTTAGAGTTGGCAGCAGTCATATTCGCCCTGAAGTTATAGAAACATTATTTGTACGGAGAGCGTGTAGAGATCTTCACAGACCACAAAAGCTTGAAGTATATTTTCACGCAGAAGGAGTTGAACATGAGATAGCGTCGGTGGTTAGAACTGATGAAGGATTTTGATATCTCTTTGCAATATCATCCTGGAAAAGCCAATGTAGTTGCCGATGCATTGAGCAGGTATCCGCTAGCTATGTTCTTGACGCAGGATCGATATTTGTTGGAGGACTTGGAGAGCTTGGGCATTGAGGTGATTATTCCTATTGGTGCTATGCAGATGTGGGGATTACAGATATATTCAGATTTGATGGACAGGATCAAGGCAGCACAGTATGAGAATGTATCTCTGAGGAGTATCAGAGCTCAGGTGAGAGCAGGATTGGAGGATGATTTTACTATTGCAGAGGATGGATCTTTGAGGCATGGAGTTAGATTGTGTGTGCCTAGTGGGGAGCTACGTGAGGAGGTATTGTAGGAAGCACATCGCTCTCAGTATTCCATGCATCCAGGTGCTGATAATATGTATCGAGATATGTGAGAGAGTGTGTGGTGGTATGGCATGAAGAGGGAAGTGGCACAGTTTGTATCCAAATGCTTAGTGTGCCAGCAGGTGAAAGCTGAGAGGCAGAGACCAGGAGGGTTACTTCAGCCATTATCTATTCCAGAGTGGAAGTGGAAACACATTACTATAGATTTTGTATCCGAACTTCCACGATCTCCAGGAGGAAAAGACGTGATTTGGGTCATCGTTGATAGGTTGACCAAGTCGGCCCACTTCTTGCCTTTCAAGGTGGATTTGTCTACGGAGAAGCTTGCAGAGATGTATGTGAGGCAGATCGTTAGGATACATAGAGTTTCCGTCAGTATAGTCTCAGATCGGGATAGTTATTTCACTTCTTATTTTTGGAGGAGTTTGCAGGAGAGTTTGGGTACTCAGCTCAGGTTCAGTACTGCATATCATCCCCAGACAGATGTACAGTCAGAGAGGACTATTCAGACTCTCGAGGATATGTTGCGCACTTGTGTACTAGATTTTGGGGGTTCTTGGGAGGACCATCTCCATTTGGTAGAGTTTGCTTACAACAACAGTTACCAGACCAGTATAGAGATGTCACCTTTTGAAGCTCTGTATGGTCGGAGGTATCGTACTCCTTTATCTTGGGACGATATTGGAGAGAGAGTTTTGCTTGGCCAGAGATAGTTGTGGATGCAGCAGAGAAGGTTCAGTTGATCAGAGACAGACTTCGAGTGGCGCAGGACAGACAACGGCATTGGACCGATAGCCATCGGAGACCTTTGGAGTTTAAGGTATAGTTTAGATTTTGTTTTGTGTTTGTTCTTGGTTGTTATTATAGATTAAGTTCTTAAGGTGGTATTTTGTTCTAGGTGGGTGGTTTGGTATTTCTGAGGATTTCTCCGACACGAGGCACGATTCGCTTCGGTGGAGACGAAAAGCTTAGTCCGCGATTCATCGGACCTTTCACTATTCTAGAGAGGGTCGGTGCAGTTGCTTATAGACTAGACTTGCCACCTGCATTAGACGGAGTGCACAACATATTTTATGTGTCTCAATTGAGACGATACGTGGCAGATCCTAGTCATGTATTGGATCACTCGGACATAGAGGTGGGCCCTCCTCTTAGCTATCCAGAGCAGTCAGTTGAGATTCTAGATCGGAGAGAGAAGGTGCTGAAAAACCAGACTATTCCTTTGGTGTGCGTCGTATGGAGGCATCACTCTCCGGGGGAGTGTACCTGGGAGAGAGACGATGAAATGCGAGAGCGTTATCCATATTTGTTTGTGCCTTGAGGTATGTTATTTCCTAGTTATGTTCTGTTCATTGTTATGCTCTTTCATAGTTAGTTATGATTCTTTATTTCTGTTCTATTATTTTCTGGGGGTAGTTTTCGTCTTTGAATTTCGAGGACGAAATTATTGTAAGGAGGGTAGACTAGTCACTACCACATTTTCTAGAAAAGGGTATTTTAGTAATTTCCTATTTAATAAATTATTGTGCTTGATAAATAATTATTTATGGTATTATTTAATTATTGTTAGATATTATTTATTTAATTTGGACTTGTGTTAGTGGACCTAACTAGTTTAGTTTGGACTCATGGACCAACATGAATTAATTAGTTATACTTAGCCCATTTAGAAAGCCCATTGTTAAGGAGATGTATTAAATTAATTAAATCATTGGACTAGAAGCTTTCTTCCTTAATTATTTTTTTATGAGAGGCCCCAAGGGGTATAATGGACATTATATGATTACTTGAGGGAGGTTAATAGGGGCCGGCCTATTTAAAAAGAGGGGAAAATTTCTCTCTCCTCTTTTTTATTCCAATCTAGATCTAGAATTTCCCACTTCCAAATTTCCTTCATTTCCACTTTATTTTTCTACCAAATTCATTCCAATTCCTTCCCAAATTACCATTAGAAACTTGAGAAGTAAGGATCTAGAAGAAGGAAGCAAGGATCTACAAAGAGGAGCAAGGATCTACAATTTAGAAGCAATTTCATCTCAATTGGAGGTTTCATTGGGAATCCATCTCCCAATAGGTATAATTCAGTTTTTTCCTTAAAATAGCTTCTAAATTTGAGATTTAATCATAGAAAATTAACCCATATATATGTACTACCCATAGGATTTGGTTTTGTGTTCATAGGAGGCCTATTGATAAAGTTATGGTACTTTTTGTGTTAATTTTGGGGGAATTTCGAGATTGACATTTGTTGTGTGTGTCAATTGATCCTATAGATCAATTTGGCATGTGTTTATGTGTTTGGGGCTAGTGTCGTATCCACAATTGGGTACGTGTAGGTCGTATCCCAATAATTTGGTGATACATGTTGTTTTGGGGGTTTTTTCTCCGACACGGGACTTTGTACATGTCAAATTTTAACACGGACACGTAGATCTATATTTGACACTTTGTATTGTTCATAAATAATATATGTGACTTGTTTGTGTCCTTCTGGGTGCAATTGGATGTGTGGTGGACTCGTGTCACATGCGTATCCTAGATCTAGTGGGATACGGTGTGATACTCTCTATTTGTTGTGTATTTATGTGTAGATCTAATTAATTATGCTTTAATTCTTGAATTATAATTGTGTACATATATATATATATATATATATATATATATTAGTGTATTTATTATAGTGATTATTGTATCATAGATTTATGTACTATATATGTACTAATAGAATATATGTATATTATGTAGCTTTCTTCTACATGCATTTATATGTATATATATATATATATTACAATAATTGTATGGATATATATGTATATGTTGATTATATATATACATGTATGTTTAATTGGGTAATTATTTTATAGGTAATTGTTATAGGAGTATGTAGATATATGTATAGATGTAATTATAATATTTATGTATGTGTGCATATGGTTATGTTGTAATATGTACAATATTATAGAGGGGGTGTATTTACATTTAGTATTTAGTATTTAGTATATATATATATATATATATATATATATATATATATATATATATATATATATATATATATATATATATATATATGTAATTGGGTTATATATATAGATATATATATATTTATTAGATTTATATATATATATATATTGATATATATATATGTTATATATATTACTGTTTTTTGGCGACAGCAGGTTTAATGACAAAGCTGTTGTCATTATTAGCAGCGGGATCCGCAGCAGCCGTTGTAGCAGTGGCGGCGGCAATTAATGACAGCCGCCACTGTCATTAATAGCAACAGCAGCGGCGGGGAAATACAGCAGCAGCGGCAGCAGGATCGGTGACGGTTGAAAACCGTCACCAAAGCAGCAGCAGCAGTGCAGATTCCAAGCAGCAGCAGCGACAGTGGCTTCTGTGACAGCCAGAAATATCACTAAAAGCCTGGTTTCAGCGTATCAGTGTTTTTCAATACTAATTTCAACGACGGTTAGGCAGATTATTATATATATATGTGTTTATATACTATATTTATATATATGTATATATATATGTATTGATATTGAGATAATATACTATTATTGCTATATTCCTTATTTGTATAATATATATATATATTATATATGAGGGTATTTAGTATATCAAGGTATTGAGTGTTACTTTGAGGAAACCAAGGTAAGTAGGATACTCAAGATACGGGGTCTGGGTATCAAGATTGTGGTTATTGTTGAGATACCAAGTTGGTTCAAAACCATGGTTCCTATTTGATGTGTAATTAATATTCTATATTGTTATACATAATTGTTTGATATATATGTATTGTGATGTTTACCTTGGAATTTACGTATCCGGAGATACGGTATCCTAATATTTTAGTATGTGGTTTTTATGACTTAGATTTTAATATCTTGACCCAAGATTTTTGTATTAGACTTGTGCAACCTAGAAATAGATAGTTGACCTTGGTTTGACCATAGTTGACCATAGTTGACTTAGAGTTGACCATAGTTGACTTTTGACCTAGAATTAACTTATTGACCTAGAAGTTGACTAGTTTAACTTATTCTCTTTTCGGAACCTTGTATTGATGTTGTATTCCATATCTAGGTCATCGAGGCACCGAGTCAGACATCTGTGAGACTATTCTTTGGACTTCAGGCGAGTACATTCTCTGATAGTTTCTCATTTATGATATCCTCTATGTTCATTGTATCTAGTGTAGATATCCATGTTTCTTTTGACACTATGGTTACACGGATTGGTATATCCGGATCTCGTCATGAGATGTTATTCCTTGGTATATGGTGTATATGGTGCAAGTATTGTTTCATTGGTTATCTTGTACATATACAGACACTGATTCTCGAAAAGAGTCGCTATCTTCTTGGGGAATCTCGTACCATAGCATACCGTGGTTGGATCTATTATACCAGTCGGGGGTGGGGAGTATTAGTATAGATATGTGATCAATATCCCTATTGTATCAAGTACTGATTACTGAATAGTGTTGATCATACACCGCACGTATGATTAGCCAGGCCGTATTGCATCTTGCCCAAGCCGATCACATGTTAAGCTAGTACTCACACACTTAGTCATTAGTATTCTTGTTTCATTGGCATATTGTTCATTATTGTATTTATTTCTAGTATTTCCTTATTGTATATATATATATCTCTTGTATCTATTGTGCATCTTGTTTATCAACAGCTATTTACTGTTATATAGTTTTTATCATTGATTAGAACTGCTGTTAGAGATGTACTCTGCTCCTTTCCTGACTAGATATATTTTTCCAGATGACACTAAGGAGTGGTACCCTACTTATTATGGACCCCAGGATGTTGTGGGTTTAGATTCTGAGACCCTGGCTCAGGAGGGACTTATCCTAACTAAGATAGTTGACCCAGGAGTTGTAGCTTCGTACTATTCTTTTGTACTGGATTTGTCTCCAGCTTATTCTGTTATTTCTTCAGACTCATTGATGTATTATTTTAGACTCATGAGTTGTATTGTGACTATTCTATTCTTTATCTGATTCGTACTTTCCATCTTAGTTCTGTGATTGAGTATATTATCATTTTGGTAGTTTATTATATTGTTAGATAGATTATCTAGACAACGTTCTACCACCGATTCTGCGGCGTAGGCTGGGCGTTGTTTCTTACTTGTACCCTTATACCGGGTGCGGGTCATGACATGTAGAGGTTATCTTGACAGGTTATTGTGAGATATAGATAGTTATGACCTAGACAACGTTCTACTGTCGATTCTGCGGTGTAGGCTGGACGTACCCACGACTCATGTCCGATTTTCCAGGTGCGGGTCATAATATTAACTAGGTGCAACAACCACTTAGAAGCATTTCCTTACTTTGGTCATACAAAGATCGACTCGCTAGAAGACTAATGGTAGCAAGACAGAGCAAACTCAGAGGAGTAGTCGCTGCAGCAAGATGGGGTTGGCTCTACAGGCCCCCAAGAAGTTGTATAAAGATACTTTCTTCGGTCGTAGGTGGGGTGCTCTGGGAATGTCACATCCGATTCCAGATTTAGTATTTCTAGAATTTAATTTTTCTGGTAATATATTCCTGTTGTATTTCTTATATTGGTTCCTGTCATTTTTTTATTATTTTATTTTTTCTGTTGTTGAGAGAGACTACCCGAGACCAGTAGAATACCCATTGGTATTGCCATAGACCCAGTTTAGGACCCGCATGTAGAATGGACACTTGGTTCGGTTCATTTTGGGTGAACCCATGCCTAAACCATTTTTCTCTCCTCCTTGTATATATATGAGCTTTTCTCTCTCCTCTCTTTCTTCTTCTTCTTCTTCATTTTTACTTCCTTCTTCCTCCTCTCCCTCAATATCTCTATAACCCTAGCCCTAAGGGAAAGTTGCTGCAACTTGGACCGTGAGAGGTAGAGGCTAGGAGCCACCCAAGGCAAGTACATCTTACTCAATGGTGAAGTCATAAAATTTTTAAATTTTTATATATATGTTATTTTAAAAATATATTTAATGGAATTTTTTTTTTTGAGTTGATGATCATGTTTAGTTCTTGGAGTTTTGGATTTTGATGTATAGATTTTTGTAGATCCGAGTTTCAAGGTTATGGTTTTTTATGTGTTCCTTGAGTTTTTCTTGGTTTTGATATATTAAAACTTAGTATTTTCAAAAAATAGTGGTTCCTTATGTTAAAGCATTTTATTTCGAGTAATTTGGCTTTTGTTTCACTTGATTTAGAGTAAAAATAAAGTCTTTATGAAAAAATAAATTTTTAGTTTTTGGAGCTTTCGGCCATGGCTGAACCTGCTGTTGGAGAAGACGAAGTCTTTATGCGGCCAACGACCTATGCGACAGAGAGCGCTATATGGCCCGAGAGAGTTATGCGGCCTGAACTCCTTGTCGCATACTGACAGCATGCGTCCATCTTGTTGGATGCATGATTGTACATTACACAAAGTATTCTGGAGCTATCCTTGAACTGCTTATTTTTTCACTCGTTGAACAAATAAAAAATTCACTAAGTCCAAGTGGGGAGTTTATGTGACAAGCAGTTTATGCGGCAGGCAGTTCATGCGGCCACGACCTATTTTCTTTGAACGCATGACTTTGAACTGTTTGGCACATCTTTTTATGATTCTTGTCGTTTCTCCCTGACACACTTTTTGGCCTGTCACATCAATCACTTTATGTCACTTCACTGACACTTCATTTATTGACCCATCACTCATCACTTGCCCCTAGGAGTAGACTTTAACTTTGAGCATGCGGCAAGTGAGTCCATGCGGCAATTGGGTGTATGCGATAATTTGGTGCATACGGCTAGTGGGTGCATGCGGCATATGAGTCTATGCGACCAGTGGGCACATGCGGATAGGAATTCTTATGTGTGTTTTGTGTTCCCTATTGTTATGTTATTTTAGTAATTTTTTTAGTGATTATTGTTGTATGCTTCCTTATGTCGATACAAGTTTATGATACCAGACAAGTTTTGCTTGTAAGTTCACAAGACAAGTTTATGTACAAGTTCGCAATCCTCACAACACCGTGGAAATATTTGTGTATGAAATCCATTGCATTTGGCATCGGGCAATCGAGTGTGACTATTGTCTAGCGTATTATGTTTTGCGAATATGATAACTCATAAAAAGCTCATATTTGTGACTCGTCATTTTAGGGAGTTTTCAAGTGTCCACGACTCGAGAACTTAAAATAATTTAGCAACGATTAAACAAGATAAGATTCACCTAGAACATTGGGAGAAAAGAATATTGCGCTACCGGCTACCCCGTTCCCCAAGGGCCCCATGCGGCATGGACAACCCTGCTAGGCAAGGGCTCCATGACTGACCAAGTTTACGCGTGCTACGGCACTTACAAGACAAGTTTATATACAAGTTTATGTTTGTAAAGCAAGTTTATGATTACAAGTTCAAGTTTATGCTTTTGAGTTCAAGTTTTGTTTGTAACAAGTTATGTTGTTGTAAGGTTGAATGTGCATTTAAATTTACTAGACAAGCGTACCCTTGTCCATCCGAGTTAACTGTAGTGTCAGTAGTAGTAATATTCTTAAAACATGCATTTAGTAATTAATGTCTGTGACAACCCTAGCTAGTTAATCATAGAAAGCCGTAAAGTTATTTGGTCGTTCGATGAATGCTGTTACTTTCATTATAGCTAGCTCTTCTAGTTTTCATTTTTTCCAGCGCGTGGTTAGGGTGCTAAATTCTGCTCGGGTGAAGGTCTGCAACCCCGGTCCTTGTTTGGTTTAAGGGTTGTGGTCCCGATCCAGAGTAGTTCCTATGCTCTATTGCCGCTCGTCATCTTACTTTTATTTCTATACTTATTATCAGTTCTTCTTGTATTATTCTTGATACAAGTATGTTGGTACCGTACAAGTCTCAATCTATATTTATTTTTTATATGTCTCTTTCTGCTTATGTTGTTATGTGTCTGGTTTATCACTTCGAGCTCCTTTGTGGTACTTGTAGCTTGGGGTTCTGAGCCCACTGGCTTTGCATGGCCAGGTTACCCCGAAGAGAACCAGGATCTACCGCGCTTCTAGCATGATGGCTCACACTCGTAGGACTGCGGCCGAAGCTCCCGAGTGGGTTTTCTTCTTTCACCCCTCGTCTTGATTACTTCTTTTTTGGTGTTTAGCAAGGGGCATAGTTAGCTCCTTATATTTTTGAGAGTACGATCAACATGATATATATATTAGACCATGACTGGTATATTTGATCATGTATATTTTAACTCTGCTAGTGCAGCATTTTGTATTCACTAGCTTCATGATCATATGTGACATATAATTTGGGATGCCTCTTTACTTTCATGTATGATATACTCTTGTACTTGTGTTGTTAGATTGAGATTATAGGATTTTTTGGCCTTAGGACTGACGTCATATCATGCTAGAGTTTACCCATCTATCTTCTAGACAATCTTAACACATTTCGACATACTTTGGTATTCTGCAAGTTGTGGTTGGCCATGTCAGTCTCCGTATTTATCCAGTATTCTGGGAGCGGGGCATGACAAGATTTTTTTGGTGGCCCATGCAGGTCTATTTTTCAGACTTGTGGGATGACTCATCTTGTTAGAATCTCAATCATTTACTTATCTTCGATTGAACTCCACTTGCAACATGCACTTATCGCTCTCCTTGAACTTCAAACTTGCTTGACATGATTGTTTCATTCTCGTCCCTTGTTGATATCCTTGTGTCCTTATCCTTCAGGGATACCCCACTTGCTCCTCCTTCCGAGGCTTTCGTTGATCGATAACTCCAGCAGATCCAGTAGCCCAGGGCCAGATTCTGATATTGAACCAATGACAAGCATCAGTAGCTTTTCATCATCCGCTCCGTAAGTCACGCATGTCCGACCAGCACAATCAGCTAGTCTTGTCGAAATAGCCAGTTCAGCCTAATCCGTTATTCATACCAGCCCAGTCAGCCCAGACAATACCACTAGTTCTACCAGTATAACCAGGGCAGGCTCGCAAGCTATGATGATGGTATAACAACAACAGTAACAACAACTCCAACTTCAACAACAAGTGGTCCAACTATGCCAGCAATTTTAACAAGGACAAGAACAGACCAACACTACTCTTTGCCAGGGAGTTAGAGTAGCACTCGAGAATAATGGGCATTATACTCATAACTCGGTGACCAATGTTAGTCGCATGTGCCCAACCAAGTTTCTCGGCACGAAAGATGCAGTTTCAGCAGATTCTTGGCTCCAGGACTTTGAGGCCATCATGGATGCAACCAAGACTCTAGAAGATGAGAAGGTAGCAGTCGTAGAGCTATAATTATCAGATCTTGCCCGAGATTAACAGCACAAGAAATGGCACTTTCGAAGCCTATTGAATGACAGACATTCAAGGAGCGCTTCCAGGAAAAGTATTTCTACATAACCGCTAAGTTCCAGCTCCAGCAGCAGTTTATCAACCTCCGCTAGGACACAAGATCGGTTGACCAGTGTGCGACCAAGTTTTGTCGACTTAGCCGATTTGCTCCTCATATGGTAGCTTCCGAGGAAGGCCGAGGCAAGAGATTTGAGCAAGGGTTACATCTAAAGCTTCAGTAGTTTATGGTGGGTCATAATTATACCACCTACGATGCAGTACTCAGGGCAGCTAGGTCCCAAGAACTTGTCGGCCAGAGATTAGTAGCAAGGATCGGAGGCCAGAAGAGGTCGCACTCATCCCCGAGAAGCACCAGTATTCAGTCATCTCCTCCCGCACCAGCAGTCAGAAACCCTCGCCGCCAGCACCTCCAACCTCCACAGTAACCTCAGTATAATCTACCAGACAGTCTGTATCGGCATGTTGCAACCACTATGGCAAGCCAGGGCACACCAAAGAACAATGTAGGAGGGATAATGGCCAGTATCTCAGATGTGGGGCATCTGACCACACGATTGTTTCATGCCCAATCCTATACCCAGAGATTTTTTCAGTCCGACAGTTACCAGTTGTGCCTCAGGCAGCGATTGAAGGCCCGCGAGGACCAGTGTTAGCAGTTTGACCCCTAGCCCAACGTCCTCTCCTGACTCAGACTCAGCAGTTCCAGCAGCAACGTCCGGTACAGTATGCACAAGTCCAGCAAGCCCAAACGGCAAGACAGAACTAGCAACAAGTTAGAGCCACGGTCCATGGACGATGGCCTGACGAAATATTTGGCAACCTAGAGAAGTTGTTAGCCGAAGGTGCTACAATTATGTCTCGTGCGAGAGTTGGGTCGAACGATTAAGAATGTGTAAAGAAATTAATAAGGCTTATATCGAGTAAGGATTCAGAGTACTGTAATAAATATCTTGTTCGAGAAAACTTAGTGGATCGTATAAGCGATTTCGAATTAAATCAAACGGATTAAAACTTTAGTTGAGATGGAATAATCGAGGATGCGATCAGGAGTTACACTAATAGAAGATAGCGCATAGGAAAAATCAAGATTTGAGTAGGATATTGTTCGATAGAATTTAGCTTGAGTACGGATGTTATAGTTTTGAATTTGAAAGACTTGATACAATATCGATAAGTTGGAAGATAGCACGGATTGATACAAGTTAAGGAATTGTATGGTTCAATGGTTGAGGTAGATGATAATACACTTAATCTTGAATTTGGACGAGCTATCCTGAATCTAATTCGAAAGATAACACTCGATATCAGGCCCAAATGAGAATGATTATCCCGCGGAAGAGCTGGCATGGTGATTTTACGTTCAGCGGAGATGATCGAACTTGCGAGAGATCATGGCCTAACGTGTTCGATAATTATACAGACGAACTCGATAAAATGGAGCTAACAAAGATTATGTTTTGAGGAATGCTAGAGGTAGACTACGAATTGATCGAATGGTAACATTGAAGTTAAACGATTTGGCTAGACGAATTATGATCACGAAATAAATGGTTACTAGATGAAATAGCTTGATGGATTAGTATATAACTTGGATGAAATAAAGTGTAACAATAAGGTATCTTGGTCATTTCAAAGATAACCATAACGTTTGATGTTCTTGTCTTGTGCGAGCGCAACTCTATGCCCGCATATGCGTCACGCCCGAATGAGGATGATTATCCCGCGGGAGCATTAACGTGGTGATATCATATCCAACAAGGATGATCGAACTTGCAGAAGATCAAGGTATGAGAAATGAATAATTATTTTGACTTATGGTTCGACAAGATAAGGCATGTTTGAGAATACAAGTTAATCAAAAGTATTTCGAAGATGAGTTAGTCTAAAGCGTGAAGTAAGACACGCTAGATGATTTTGTGAACGAATACGTAAATTGTGTTGAACGACTTAGAGTTTATGATTAAGATCAAAGACTTAGAAATTGAATCGTGACTTAGTGGTCTTGAGTTAGAAAGAATGGATAGGTGGATTCTATCAAACATGTTTGAGGAGATAGACTATGTGAATCGCTAGGTTTGACGTACGATGTGGTATATCATGGTTTTGGCTGAACGAACGTGCCTTAGGAACGACTTTATTGAAATAAACTTAGACCCTGTACTAAACAAACGTATTAATATGAGTAGGATGATCTGTGCTCGATGTTTAGAATGTTGAGTGAAGCAAACTTGGGTAGAATACCCTGTACAAATAAATAATTATTTGACCTTAGAAATTGGGGCGAGTATCGTGCAATTGATTACATGATATATGCATTATGAACGTGAATTGTACATATGACCTTGTGAGTCTACCTAGCGATTAGGCAGATGACCCTATGCCGAGTGTCACGCCCCAGTCCCAAAATATCGAGGGACTAGACACGTGGCATTGGCCAGCAGCACACACCGATGGACAAACCCAATTTAATGGATCCATCGGAGTGTACTTAAGCTGTAATATATTAGTCAGGGTTTACTAATCTCATCCATAGAACAACATGAACTAAAACAAAACTGAATTAAATGCTGAAAGTAAAATACTGTCGAATATCCAGCAAGAATGAATACTAAGTTGGGTGGAGACAAATCTACTACCGACAAACAAGAAAATAAAGACAAGGAATAGATAACTAAAACATGCTAGACAGTAACTAAGAAGCAGGGCCATCAACTGCAATCAAACTCTCATCTGGTGTTGGTTCGTAAGCTGCAGTACTCCTCGTCTGCTAAATCTGGAGAACAAAACCAGGTCCTCAGGGGACATAGCAAGATACAAAAGAATACGAGCCAAATACAGTAAATGACATGCAAGATAGAGAAGAAAGTAAACACAAGCAAATAAGAAACGAGAAGTCACTACATCTAAGACTGTGGCATGCCAGTATTGCTATCAGACATGACTACAAGCAATCAGGGTAACCACATCTCAATGGGAGATTACGATCCTATAAAGAGTAGTCCAACGGGGACTCACAGTCTATAGTATGGCTCTTTCGCAGCTCAATCGGGAGCTCACGAAGGAGGTAGTCAAATAAATAAGTCTCTCTTGCAGTACAATGGGTACTCACAATCGAGATTGCTCAAGTGTAGTCATTGTCCAATAACAACCATCTAGGAACTAAGAAATCAGTTAGGTCAACTCCAGGAATGTAGAGTAAACATAAACCATCACAATATGTCTAAGGAACAAGTAGTGATCCAAGGAAAGAGCAAATAATGTACATGCACGCAAAACGAGAAAATAAAACTAGAGCAGCAGGAATAAATCAACAAGTAACAGTTGCAAAGGGAAACATGCAAATATTATACAACTAGCTTGCAAGACAATGAAAAATAAATCCAGGAGATAAGTAACAAAACTGCAGGATTTGGCAAGGTATACTTGCCTGGGTTCTGTCTCCATTTATAGCTCTGACTTCAGCGAAAATTGCAGGCAGTACTCCGTTTGCTGAAACAAATATCACCATCAGGTCCAGAAAATATTAAACAGCTAGGATTGCCTGTCCTTGAGTCCAATTTGGAGACAAGGACAAAAACATCATTTTCGGGGCAAACGGGGTCCAAATGTGGGCCGCTTTGCACCGAAAAATGCGTCAGGGTCAAAGGTCTCAAAAATAGTCCAACTTAGTGTCAACAGGTCAGGAACGATGATACGAACCCAACGGAACTTTCAGATTTGGATTCCGATGAGCCGTTCTCAAAATCGCCCGTCAAGTGGAGTCTGTGGGGCCCACGACACGCAATTTTGTCAAAGTTCTCAGAATCGAACCAAACTTGGCTCACAGGACCAGCGTATTGCTACGAGTTCGATGACATAAGTTTTGTCTCGATCCGACGTATGTACACTAAGTTACAGCGAGAAACAGAAAAGTCGGATACGGGGCGGTGTCCGCGGATACGTACTGATTCCGGTGTGCACGCACATCCGAATCAGCTTCTGCTAAATCCCGCACGTCCGTATCAACGACGCGCACGTATCTGTGAAGACCGCACGCGACCAAGTCGTCCCGTTTGGCGGGGCGTACTCGATTTCGGGTTGAAACAGGGTCTGGTTTTTCCTGTTTTTGGATCGCGGTGTGCGATCACCACAGGACGCGATGCCCCGAGCGGTTTATCCGGGCACCGAGAGGGTCATACAGGCTACGCGATACAATTTACGAAATTGAAATCAGAGCTACGAGGCACGAGATACGAGTACCTGAACAGGCTCGAAATTAGTGTATTCTTCGTGTCCGACTCGCGTCTGAATACTGTGTCCACCCTAGGGTTTCTGTCCGTGTCCGTGTCACCACCCCATTTCCAAAGTCGGGCATTTTTTATTTATTTTTAATTTGGTTAATTGTGCATTATTTTTAATTAATTGTATTTATAATTAATTATTGATTGTATTATATTTTTATTGTATGTTTTAGGATTTTGGCTAGCCTAGACCCATGTCAGACCCTAGTGGACCCATGTCCGACCCAGCCCACACCCTTGTGAGAATTATTTTGGGGGCTTAGAATATTTATTTTATTTTTAGAAGGTTAGTGGGAGAGATTTGGAGCTAGTTTGAGTGCTTTTGGAACCCGAAACCCAAAATCCAAGTTAGGAGGGGCATTTTGGTCTTTTGGCTTGTTGTAACCCTTTATCCTTGCTCCCAGACCCGACCCCATCCCATTTCCAGCGTGAAACACAGCAGCCCCCATCCCCTTTTCTTCTTCTTCACTTCTTCTTCTTCTCCACTCCTTCTTCTTCTTCATTTCTTCTTCCAATTTTCCACTTCAAGTAAGTTTTCTTCTTTTTCTTCTCTTCCTTCTTCCATTTCTTACTTTCATGTGAACCCTAACCTTACATTCTTCTCCAACCTAGGTGGGTAGAGCCTAGATTTGGTGTTGGAGCTTGGATTTGAGGCTTGGAAGCTTGATTTGGAGGATTTGGAGCATTTTGGAGACTTTGGCTTGGGATTCCAACTCCCAAGAGGTAAACCCTAATTTTTCCCCTTGTAATTATTTTTATATAGTGTAATTAATATTTTAGAACCTTTCTAGACCCTTAGGCTACCCGTGGGAGGAAGTTGGAACTAGTTGGGTAGTGTTTAGAGACTTTAAAACTAGGTTTTGTGTCAATTTCGGATGAAATCCAAATTTGGCCCAATTTTGGGTGATTCCCTAGGTTAGACGGACCTAGGTAGACGTTGTCGGGTGTCTTGAGGGTGAGTGCGTGTCTCCGTTCGGACACGGGAAGCCGTGTCGCGGAGAAACGGGCGTTTTGGGCGAATTTGGGGCTTTTCGTCGTCGCCAATTCTAAGTGCGTGTGCGTTTCCGCCACAGGCCGAGAATCGACGCGGGAGCGCATTTTCTAGGATCTAGACATCGTTTAGGACGCGTGGGTAAATTTTGGGCCGATTCCGAGTTCGTTTGGTGTACGTTTCAGGAGGTTTTCCGAGCCGCGCACCACGTGTTCGTCGAAATGATCGAACGGCCATTTCGACTTGGTTTCCTCGTTTCAGGATTGTACGTGCGTTGGGTTAGTATCGGGGACTGTGTGCTAGAGTTTTCGAGTTATATTTTATATATTTTAGGGTGTTGGTGAGTGTCGGGGTCGTTGGGCGTGAGTGGGACGTGTGGTTTGTGTGTTGTTGTGTGTTGTGTTGTGTTAGTGTATATGTGTATATATATATATATATATATATATATATATGTATATATTTATATGTATGTGTGTTATGTATATATATATATATATATGTGTGTGTGTATTTATATCTATGTGCTAGTGTATGTGTGTAGGTGAGTGTGTGTGAGTGAGTGCTTGTGTGAGTGTGTGTGAGTGTGAGTGAGTGTTTATAGGTATATACATATGAGTTTATATATATATGTATATATATTTGTATATATATATGTAGGAGTGTTTGTGTGTGGGGTTGTGCGCTTGTGAGTGTGTGTGCTAGTGTGTGTGAGTATGTGTGTGTGAGGGTGTGTGAGAGTGAGTGTGTGTAAGTGAGGATAGATATATATATATAGATATATATATGTTTGAGTGTGTGAGTGTTTATATATATATATATATAGATATATGAGTGTAGTTATATATGTGTGTATATATATATAGATGGTGTTTATATATATATATAGATACGTGTATATAATTATGTGTGTGTGTGTTGATTTGTGTTGAGTGTGTGTGTTAGATATATATATGTTAGTGTGTATATATATATATCTATAGAGTTATATATATGTATATATATGTATGTATATATATAGATATATATATATAGTGATATGTATATATGTATATAGGTTGTGTGTGTATGTTTGTGTGATGGAAGAGGGGGGGGAACCAACTGCAGAAGGGCAGTAGCTGCTGCTGCACTGCAGCAGCAGCACAGCAGCAGCAAGGAGCTGCAGCAGCAGCAGCAGCAAAGAGCATAGCAGCAGCAGGCAGCAGCAATTCAGCAGCAGTAGCAGCATGCTTAGCAGCAGCAGCAGCAGCAAGCAAGAGCTAGCAGCAGCAGTAGCAATGCGAGAGAGGGAGATATATATATATATATATATATATATATATATATATATATATAAGTATATAGATAAATAGTTAGATAGGTAAGTGGATAACTAGTTAGATTATTAGATAGATAGATAGTTAAATAGATGGGTATCTAGTTAGATAGTTAGTTAAATATATAGATAGGTAGATGATAGTTGGATAGATATATTAGATAGATAGATAGGTATGTATGGTTAATAGATAAATAGATACGTAGATAGTTAATAGATAGATAACTATGTAGCTAGATATATTGATAGATAGATAGATAATTAGGTAGATAGATAGCTAGATTTATAGATAAGGTAAATAGAATTATAGATAGATAAATAGAGGAATAAATAGAAGGTTGGATAGATACATAGGTAGATAGGTAGTTATCTATATAAGGTATATATATATCTATATACATATAGTTATATCAATACCTAGAGATATCTAGATAGTATAGTCATATATTTATGCGTAGGGTAAGGTAATGGGTATTAGTATATATGTGTGTGGATATCTATATATATAGGTAAATACATACTTAGATATATATAATTATGGTAGATATCTATACTACCTAGCCTAGATTAATAACTAGGTGCATAATTAGTAGCTAGATAGCTAGTTAGAGGAGTTTTAGAGCGAAACCTCAATACCTTGAGATATCAAGGTATCTCACCAAGGTATTGAGTTTCGAGCGGAGTTTTTGAGCAATAGCCTAGGAATAGTATTGGAGTGATTTTTATATGTATATGTGTATATATTTACGCGTGCTAGCATAGGTTTTAGAGGGTATAGGCGGGGTATATAGCCTAGGTTGAGGTATCGGATACCGAGGGTATCCCGGTATCTCAATGAGGCGAGTTTGTGAGTTTTCTAGCTTAATGAGCTCGGTTTGACCTAGAATTTCAGGAGCACCCTAGTTTGACCCAGACTTGACCGTAGTTGACTCGGTTGACCGCCAAAGTCAACTTTTGACCTAGTTTTGACCTAAAGTTGACTTTTTGGACCAAGAGTTGACTTTTTGACCCAGATTTCACCGGTTTGACCCGTTTGACCTAGAACGACCCTAAAAGCCTATTTTTAGTTATTTTATATCTGTTTAACTCTTTAGAACCCTGTTTAACCTTGCTTTTCGCATTAGGTCCTTGCGACACCAATTCGGATCGCCAGTTGCTCAAGACGTCAGGCGAGTACATTCTCTGATAGTTTTCATTATTTGATGATTATTATGATTCAGCTTCTAGTATAGTATCATCTGATTATTCTGGCACAACACGGGACACTGATTGATATTTCTGGATTCATTTACTTGCGACACGTACATTTCATGTTTCTGGCCTCTATTCTGGAATCACTACTGGCATCACCTACAGGCATCACTACAGGCATCATTCATGTTCAGGCTGGACTCATCTTAATTTCCGTGTCGGGTCTTGGATCCACTTGTATTAGTCGGGGCAGGGAAATACTCGAGTAGACATGTAAACATTTCTATCTGGCATCATCAGGAATCACTCCCTCTGGTCTAATCTGGAATGATAGCAGCCGCGCACCCAGTGCGCGGTGAGCCGTACTTACCCCTAGCCGTTTACATGTCGAAACAAGTATTTCAAAGACACCGAGTTTATTCTTTATAGTCTGGACTCTCATGCATTTCTTGACTTGTCTCACTTACATATTTCTGGACTTGACTCACTACATATTTTTCATGCTGGACTCACTACACGTTCATGTGCACGGACTTGATCTTAGCTTAGATTTCTTGTATCTTGCAGTTATTACTATCTTGCTCTGATATCCATACATCTTTACCTTTATGCACCAGTTATACATATTTTCTTGTTTCATACTGCTTCATTCTTCTTGCTACTTGCTATAACTGTTTTATAGTTTTTATCATTTAAATGGAACTGCTGTTAGAGATGTACTTGCTCCAGTCCTGACTGGACATATTTTTCAGAGTATCCGGAGGATTGGTGTCCAACGTTTTATGGACCTGAGCCTGTCGACGGTGCAGACAGGGATCCTCTAGTTTATGAGTGATTTCCGGGTTGGTAGCCGGGATCACTAGGCCTTGTTGTTGTTTTTATTAGCTTTTAGCACCGGATTTGTCTCCGGTTTTGGATTGAGACCTTGTATTGTATATTATTTTGGATGATTTGGATGATGTATTATTATTATGGATGTTGTGGTTGTTGTAGTAGTTGTTGTTGGTTAGACTTTATAGCTGTTAGTCTTCTTTGTTATCTTATCGTGCTTAGATTCGTGATTGAGTATATTGTGATTATCATTGTGATATTTGCTCCTCCGTTTGGAGTTGAGATCTTGACAGGTTTATATTGTTTGTGTGGTTGCTCTCCTTTTGGAGAGGTCATGGCCGATTTTTGTGTGAGATTATTATTTATTTAGTTGACCTAGACAGCGTTCTACCGTCGATGCTGCGGCGTAGGCTGGACGTACCCACGACTCATGCCCGATTTTTCGGGTGCGGGTCGTGACAGTCCGAGTCTGAGGATCTGTGTCCGACCCGTGTCCTAGTTAGGGCTTGCTGCTGGAGGCTCGCCTGAGCTGGTCGGGACTCGTCGGAGTAGGCCTGAGGTGCGAGCGGAGGTGGCTCCGGTGCTGTCAGTACCGGCCGGAGGAGTCGACGACTGAAGAGGGCCGGCACGGGTCTGTGGGGAGATAGACGACTGGGTCAGGTTCCGCTGGAGGTGGGCGGCCGGGGTCTGGCGGCGAGGCCGGACGTCGAGGGCGGCGTCGGGTAGTCGAAGATGATCGGAGAAGAAGTGGGTGGCAGCGGTTCGACGGGGACGAAGGCGGCGGGTATATATAGAGGTCGAGGGGAGAGTGACGACCGGGAGTTACCGGAAGTCGAAGGGGATGAGTTCGGGGGTTTCGGGGAAGCCGAAGGAGAAGCGTCGCCGGCGGCCACGGCGGCTGAACGGCCGCCGGAGAAGAGGAATCGGGGGACAAGGAGAAGGGATTTGGGGGTTAGGGTTCAAACCGGGTCGGGTTGGATTCTGACGGGTCGGGTCTGACCCGGATCCGACCCGTTAAGGGTTCAGTCCGGTTCAGTCAGACCGGCCGGTCAGGTCCGGTTCAAGTTTTGGGTTTGGGTTGGTTTAATTAAATAAACCCGGTTTATTTAGGGTTCAATTTGGGTTCTATTATAAAATAGTTTTTAGGACTTTTAAAATATTTTTGGGGTCCAATAAATTCCTGGAAAATTATCCTATGTCTAGATTTCTATTTTACACCATAAAATATTATTTTCATAGTATTTAATATTAATTAATAATATTTAAAAATCCTTCAAAAATTAAAACAGATGATTTAAATTACAGAAAATTCCAAGAAAATTCCAGAAAATTCAGAAAAATCCAAATTTTAAATTTTAAAAAAATCAGGGGATTACAATCTACCCCCCTTAAGAGGATTGCGTCCTCGCAATCAAAGAATAACCGGTCAACAGAGATGACACGGTTACAACCATTTGTTCGAAGCACATCAAAATCAAGGAATTCCAAGGTTGAGAGTAATACCTAGGAAAATTATTTTCCTAAGCATTAAATGTTATGCAATTTTCCAAATGTGGGAAATCTAGAAATTACAGTTTTTAGAAAAATAGGTTATTCTTTTAAAGCATATTAAATTAACAGCAAAATTACTAGGTGATCACTAGGTTATCTATTATTAACAAGTTAAGATTATCAGGGTAAGGCTAGGGTCACGAACCAATAGGCACGATCTAGAAACAGAAAACTGCAAGAACTTACGCGCATTAGCTACTCCATGAGTCTGCACGTTCTCCAAGGTCATCGTCAGGGCTTATCTGCGTCCTTGCCGTCGATTCCTCTGCTGCTGCTGAGCCTGCTGGAAGAGCAGTGCCTGGGGTATCAAAGGTGGCCTCGGCGGATACCCTCCTGAAGCTGGTGGTAGAACTTTTTGAACTTCCGTTTGTGGTGCTGCCAATGCTGGATAGATTGGCCTCGGTACTGGTAACGCTTGCTGGTTAACTTTTGGTGCTCTTTCTCGATGCTCTGGGCATTCCTTTAATATATGCTGACTGGTTCCGCAAGCTAAACATAATCTATTTTTGCGTCTGCACTGGTCCTCAATATGGCCTCGTCTGTGACAATATGGACAGACAGGTATTGCCTGTGGAGATGCTTCTGGTGACTGATGACTGTGATGTCTCTTTGCAGCTTCTTCCTGTGGTGCTCCGGCTGGTGCTGATGTGGATGACCTCTTCAGACTGGTCTCTCTCCTGATGACGCGCTCCATGCGTCGTACTACAGCAAGGACGTCCGGGTAGGATGTAGGCGCAACGGATCCAATCAGTTTCTGTAGCTCAATGTTTAGTCCGTCGAAGAACTTCTCAGCCTTTTCTTCTTCTGTCTGAATCAAAGTAGGGGCAAAATGACTCAGACGAATGAACTTCGCGTTGTACTCTTCCACTGACAGATTGTCTTGAGTGAGGCGATTGAACTTATCCCGAAGTTCTGATCGAGCAATGGCTGGAATGTACATCTCCAGAAAGAGTCTAGAGAACTCTTCCCAAGTGGCTCGGTCTGGTCCGAGCCGGGTCTCTTCAGATAGCCACCAGTGATGAGCATTGTCCGTCAACTGCATTCTAACGGCAGTCATCCAACGTTCCCTTGGAAGTTCAGCTGCTTCTAATTAATGTTGTGTGTTGGTGAGCCACTCATGAACTTCGGTGGGCTCCTCTTTTCCTGAGAAGGTATGGGGCTTCAGCTGGCAAAAATCGGCGATAGAACCCGTCGTTGGCCGTCGTGCCTGCTCTAGTACTGTTACTAAGCTACGACTCCAAGTCTCTTGTTGAGCTTGCACTATTGCATGGATCAGTTGAAACATCTGCTGCCCGTTTATGGCCTGCCCTGGTAGAATTACGGACAATTGCGTCGATGGTGGAATGTCGTATTGTTGATTCGCTTGACTGTGCTGTTGAGCGGATGGACCTTCTTCTACTGGTGTTACTTCCTCTTCATTGGTTACCAAAGCATCCCGTGGTGATATTGCAGGAGTCTCATCGTTTGCTTATGAATCCATAACTCTGCAACCAAAATAAACAATAAGAGGCGTACAGGAATCAAGGCAGGATGCAATTCAAGAAATTGATTCGAATCCGATATAGATATCAAGAACGTTTCAAGCAAGTGGATGAGATACTAAAATTTATCCTATTCTTATTGCAGGCATGTTCGATTCCTAAGTTAAAACCGAACAATTTAGTCGTTGACCTGCATGGGTTACCACAAAAACCATGTCACGCCCCAGTCCTAAAATATCGAGGGACTAGACACGTGGCATTGGCCAGCAGCACACACCGATGGACAAACCAAATTTAATGGATCCATCGGAGCGTACTTAAGCTGTACTATATTAGTCAGGGTTTACTAATCTCATCCATAGAACAACATGAACTAAAACAAAACTGAATTAAATGCTGAAAGTAAAATACTGTCGAATATCCAACAAGAATGAATACTAAGTCGGGTGGAGACAAATCCACTACCGACAAACAAGAAAATAAAGACAAGGAATAGATAACTAAAACATGCTAGACAGTAACTAAGAAGCAGGGCCATCAACTGCAATCAAACTCTCATCTGGTGTTGGTTCGTAAGCTGCAGTACTCCTCGTCTACTAAATCTGGAGAACAAAACCAGGTCCTCAGGGGACATAGCAAGATACAAAAGAATACGAGCCAAATACAGTAAATGACATGCAAGATAGAGAAGAAAGTAAACACAAGCAAATAAGAAACGAGAAGTCACTACATCTAAGACTGTGGCATGCCAGTATTGCTATCAGACATGACTACAAGCAATCAGGGTAACCGCATCTTAATGGGAGATCACGATCCTATAGAGAGTAGTCCAACGGGGACTCACAGTCTATAGTATGGCTCTTTCGTAGCTCAATCGGGAGCTCACGAAGGAGGTAGTCAAATGAACAAGTCTCTCTTGCAGTACAATGGGTACTCACAATCGAGATTGCTCAAGTGTAGTCATTGTCCAATAACAACCATCTAGGAACTAAGAAATTAGTCAGATCAACTCCAGGAATGTAGAGTAAACATAAACCATCACAATATGTCTAAGGAACAAGTAGTGATCCAAGGAAAGAGCAAATAATGTACATGCACGCAAAACGAGGAAATAAAACTAGAGCAGCAGGAATAAATCAACAAGTAACAGTTGCGAAGGGAAATATGCAAATATTGTACAACTAGCTTGCAAGACAATGAAAAATAAATCCAGGAGATAAGTAACAAAACTGCAGGATTTGGCAAGGTATACTTGCCTGGGTTCTGTCTCCATTTATAGCTCTGACTTCAGCGGAAATTGCAGGCAGTACTCCGTTTGCTGAAACAAATATCACTATCAGGTCCAGAAAATATTAAACAGCTAGGATTGCCTGTCCTTGAGTCCAATTTGGAGACAAGGACAAAAACGTCATTTTCGGGGCAAACGGGGTCCAAATGTGGGCCGCTTTGCACCGAAAAATGCGTCAGGGTCAAAGGTCTCAAAAATAGTCCAACTTAGTGTCAACAGGTCAGGAACGATGATACGAACCCAACGGAACTTCCAGATTTGGATTCTGATGAGCCGTTCTCAAAATCGCCCGTCAAGTGGAGTCTGTGGGGCCTACGACACGCAATTTTGTCAAAGTTCTCAGAATCGAACCAAACTTGGCTCACAGGACCAGCGTATTGCTACGAGTCCGATGATGCAAGTTTCGTCTCGATCCGACGTGTGTACACTAAGTTACAGCGAGAAACAGAAAAGTCGGATACGGGGCGGTGTCCGCGGATACGCACTGATTTCGGTGTGCACGCACATCCGAATCAGCTTCTGCGAAATCCTGCATGTCCGTATCAACGACACGCACGTATCTGTGAAGACCGCACGCGACCAAGTTGTCCCGTTTGGCGGGGCGTACTCGATTTCGGGGTAAAACAGGGTCTAGTTTTTCCTGTTTTTGGATCGCGGTGTGCGATCACCACAGGACGCGATGCCCCGAGCGGTTTGTCCGGGCACCGAGAGGGTCATACAGGCTACGCGATACAATTTACGGAATTGAAATCAGAGCTACGAGGCACGAGATACGAGTACCTGAACAGGCTCGAAATCAGTGTATTCTTCGTGTCCGACTCGCGTCTGAATACTGTGTCCACCCTAGGGTTTCTGTCCGTGTCCGAGTCTGAGGATCTGTGTCTGACCCGTGTCCTAGTTAGGGCTTGCTGCTGGAGGCTCGCCTGAGCTGGTCGGGACTCGTCGGAGTAGGCCTGAGGTGCGGGCGGAGGTGGCTCCGGTGCTGTCAGTACCGGCCGGAGGAGTCGACGACTGAAGAGGGCCGGCACGGGTCTGTGGGGAGATAGACGACTGGGTCAGGTTCCGCTGGAGGTGGGCGGCCGGGGTCTGGCGGCGAGGCCGGACGTCGAGGGCGGCGTCGGGTAGTCGAAGATGATCGGAGAAGAAGTGGGTGGCAGCGGTTCGACGGGGACGAAGGCGGCGGGTATATATAGAGGTCGAGGGGAGAGTGACGGCCGGGAGTTACCGGAAGTCGAAGGGGATGAGTTTGGGGGTTTCGGGGAAGCCGAAGGAGAAGCGTCACCGGCGGCCACGGCGGCTGAACGGCCGCCGGAGAAGAGGAATCGGGGGAGAAGGAGAAGGGATTTGGGGGTTAGGGTTCAAACCGGGTCGGGTTGGATTCTGACGGGTCGGGTCTGACCCGGATCCGACCCGTTAAGGGTTCGGTCCGGTTCAGTCAGACCGGCCGGTCAGGTCCGGTTCAAGTTTTGGGTTTGGGTTGGTTTAATTAAATAAACCCGGTTTATTTAGATTTCAATTTGGGTTCTATTATAAAATAGTTTTTAGGACTTTTAAAATATTTTCGGGGTCCAATAAATTTTCGGAAAATTATCCTATGTCTAGATTTCTATTTTACACTATAAAATATTATTTTCATAGTATTTAATATTAATTAATAACATTTAAAAATCCTTCAAAAATTAAAACAGATGATTTAAATTACAGAAAATTCCAAGAAAATTCCAGAAAATTCAGAAAAATCCAAATTTTAAATTTTAAAAAAATCAGGGGATTACACCGAGTGAAAGAACTTCTGTGACCAACTTTATAGTATTTCTTGGGAAAGTCATAGAACTGGGGCAACAACTTAGAGTTAGAATAGGAACGGTAAGTATGTGCTAGAAAAGTTGATGTTTGACACGAATGGAACGGATGATAGGACTTGGACGCTAGTCGGTAGATCGGATAGATCGTGCTTGACGGTAGTGCAATGCTTTATTTTGAGTTGAATTGGAAATAACTTGGATTTTGATTGACCTCATTTGAGGTATTATTGTGATTCGTAAACTAGAACCCTTGAGATTTTTGCGAGTAGCTTTTACGACTTCGCTATCGCTAAGTTTGGTTGAAATGCATATATTTGGGGGACGCCTTGAACATGTGCATGATCCAAGACTCAATGATATATTAAACTCAAGTGCAAAGACTTCGCTATCGCTAAGTTTGTTGACATACATATGTTTGGAGGATGCCTTGAATATGTGCACAATCCAGACTCCGCAATATGATAAACTCGAATGCTAGTGCAAGTGAATATGTTAGATTCGCATGGACTAGTATAACAATTTGAGTAAGTTAGCCTCAACTTAAGATTTTCGTGCACGATAGATTATATCATGCCCTATATTAAGCGATATATGTTCTGCGCTACGACGCAATGGAGACTGAGTTAGAGAATGCTATAATCGAGTAGATATAGTCCGCTCGAATTGAGTGATAGAGTCATTCAATGAACCAGCCTTTGCATGCTTGCGACATAGAATATGGAAACGAGTAAAAAGTTGTGTTCAAACGGGTTTAATGACACAAAATAATATGATTGATTTAGAATTGATTGTGTGTGATAGATCGGTTTATTCTTAGGAAGTCTCGAGGATGAGACTTGTTCTGAGTGGTGTATAATGTAACGGCCCATTCCGCGTCAATGCAGAGAGACGATTCAATCGGCACAAGTGTAACGACCCGTCCAGCCTTACTCAGTGATGACTCGCTTGATGCAAAAAAATTCAGACTTGGTCCTCCATAATTTTAAACTTATACTTTTCAAAGGCGGGCTCGGAGTATCGCTCGGCCGAAGCAAATCATCGCTAAGGTGGGTGGCTACGATGAACATGTCTTTGCTTAGCTTGCACACTAAAAAATACGGACGATACATGCTAGTCGCTAGGCGAATCACCTATTGCATACTAATAAAATAGTGAACCAACCTAGCTAAGGGAATAATCCCGCTCGTTATCGTTGGTATAAAACATGGAAGTAAGCCGGCTGAATGAAATACAACGAATCACTTTATTATTAGAACTGTTCGAATAGCTTTTCTTATGTTACTATCTTATATGCAATGCTTGACAAATAGATAATGCCACGATATGGAAGCAGGACACAGAACATGGTTCACTCACCTGAGGAAGGGAGACTATCAAATAGTCGTTCCGAGCCAAGTAATGAAAAATATCGAAAGGCTTTGGGACTGTTGGATCACCAAGGCAACTCCCGAATCGGGAGCTGCATAATGTAATAAATTATCAGCTCGTGGAGCCCGTAATAAATTATCAGCTCGTGGAGCTGCATGTAAATAATAAGAAAGTAAAGTAAAGTAAAGTAAAGAAGAGACTTGCATGGTCTTGGACAACTTGGGCAAAAGGTTAGTGTTTTATGGTTCATGCGAACGGTGCACTGGGGCATCGAGGACGTGTCGACCTAGGCGAAACCCGGGATAGTCAGCTAGCAGCATCATTATGGAGGAGGCAGGGGCTTGTAGTAAGGACTCGACACATATCTAGCACTGCAAGGGTCACCGTCCGCCCAGCTAGCATGGGGAAGGCAGGGTCTTGTAGCGGGGGCTAGCTACCCAGTGCTGCAAGGGACGACGTTCCACCCAAGCTATCAGTTCAAATGGCTCGTGGTGTTAGTGACCAATTCATATAGATTAAGATCGCTCGATCTACGATAACCCGTGTGCGAGTTATTGTATTGAAACAAGTATTCTAAATATAACACATCTGATCAGAATGAGTATAATGTATTTGAACAATCGGAGTAACTAAGTAACCTGAGTATCACAAATTTGAGTATATTGTTCACCGAATATGAAACACACTCGTGACACTTGTGTTTTCTTATGCAAGTATTTGAGTCATTATATATATTATGCTGGTTGACTTGGTTTTACTTTGGACAGGGAAGGATGAATGGTAAGTTGGTAAGTTTTGCTATATTACTCTTATATCGCACGGTGCACTGCTACACGAATTAGGCTTGTATCTTATGCCATGAAATCGATCCTAAGATAAGACTAGAAAAAGAAATTAATAGATTGTGCACGAAACTAATATAACATTTTTGGATTTGTTGAGCGGATGAGAATCCTCCCAACCAGTGCATTCAATGTACTGATAACCCACCAGGCGTGGATTTTATTCTGGAGCCTTGGAGTGTTGCGTTTGGAGCTGAAGCACATATACAGGACCTAATGTCCCTCATAGCTGATCGATTTTGGGCAAAAACCTTGGAACATCGCCTATGTATCATTCCATATTGTAAGCCGCTTGGCACACTTTTATTGTTTCGAGAGAGAGAGAGAGAGAGAGAGAGAGAGAGAGAGAGAGAGAGAGAGAGCTTGAATGACTTATAATCTCGGCCTAACGCCTCTTGTAACCTTATTTTATTATCAATAAAGAGCTTATTTTTGTATCGAACTTGTGTTTATCCTATGCTTCCTCTATAACGACTTTGCAAACTAGTTATCGAACGGCCGTTTACTCGTGTCGTTCAAATATCTGCTACGTTAGAGACTATCTGTGTGACTCTGTGACTTAGTCATTTCACCGCCTGTTCGGACCTTGGCCTTGTGCGGGCGTAGCTCGTGCTCGCGCGGTATCACGTCCTGATGGAAACAATTATCCTGCGGGAGCACTGGCGTGGTGATTCGGGTCTAGCGGGGACTGCCTATCCTGTGGGACGGGGCATGATAGTAGTGGAGTTCAGTATCTGGCTACTATGTGCTATGCGTTATTATTGATCCGTTAGCACGACGACCTTACGAGGGACCGTTGTCTATTATATATGTAATGTGTTATTATTGGTTCCACTAGTCCCGCTCGGACATAGCACGATATTAGGATCCCTATGGTATGCATTATACTACTGGGATAAACCATACGTTACAAATAAAGCCATAGGATTATTTGGCCGATTCTTTAACCGAATTTGATTGTGTATTGAGTTATTCTGTTAGCAGTCTAGGGACATGAACTGTCGTGGTACGGTGGTCCAACCCTTGTCCTTTTTGGTTGTAGGATTGGACTATTGTACTACGATAGGCTATGAACCGAAAGTACGACGCAGAACCTTTAGCTTGACCTTAATTAAAGGATGTACTCTATCTCGGAGTGATACAATATTTTTTGTCCTTGTTTGGTGTAGAAATATCGTATCACCTCGATGACGGACTATACACCTATAATTCTTGGCTCATGTATTACGTATGCTTTTATTTGGATTTTAGTTTCTTCACTCGTACTTCTTGTGGTACTTGCTATTTGGAGTCTAACCCCACTAGTTTTGTTTTGCCAGATTTAGAGCCAGAGCCCGAGGATCTAGCGTATATTCCCTTGACTGATGGCACACAATAGACAGATGGTCGTTGAGGGACATGGGTGAATTTTTTCTTCACTACTCATATTGTACATTCATTTTCTTTTGGGACGTTTAGCCACCGACACATGTTAGCCGACATGTCTAGACTTTAGTTTTCTTTACATGATTGTACTTATCCAGACTGTAGCTGATTTCAGTCATATACTATTGATACTCTACTAGCCTATCATTTTATATAACTAGCTTTCAGATCATTTTGAAGAGCATCTGGGATGCCTTACTACTTTATCTTACATGTTCTATGCTTACTAGTTTTTGTTTGAATGATTGAGACATAGATGTTCTGTGCGACCCTAGGTGACTTGATTATAATATGCACCCCATTGTCTATATACAACATTGACCATAATTCTGGGGTACCTCAGTATTTCGTAGTGCATAGCTGGTCGTGTCATACTCACGTTCTCCGTATTCCAGTACTGGGGCGTGATAATATACTAACAGTATTCTGTCAGTATACTGTCTGCACTGATACTGTGTAAACAATAGCTTAAGCTATGGTTTATGGGTCAAAAACTTGTCTAAATTGTTCCTAATTGATTTCAAATGATTAAGGGCAATAAGTAGAGGGTTCCTACAATATTTGAGAGCTAAGTTCGAGACCAAAACCTATGTATCATACTCAAATATATAGTTATACCCTAGTATCCTAGGATATATTCCAAAAGAATTTCTACCTCAGTACCAAACCTAAACCCATAACATTTGCATAAAATCCATCAAGAAAACTTAAATAAATAGAAATAAATTGCATAAAACTAAGCAATAATAAATAAAAAATATATTAATGCAAGAGAAAATACAATGGAAAGATATACTTGACTCTATTCCAAGCCCTAAGCTAGTGTCTTATATTCCTTCTCATTGGTGGGTTTAGAAACCATAACCTATGTCTCAAGACCAGCTCCAAGCCCTAGGTCTCCTTAGGTTCAACTCAAGGAAAGAGAAGAGAAGAAATAAAGAGAGAGAGAGAGAGAGAGAGAGAGAGAGAGAGAGAGAGAGAGGAGGGCGACTTGGGGCCATTGATGGCCATTGATGAGTTGCCAAGTTACTCATCCTAACCCCCACCCAATCCCAACCTTCCAAAGAAACCATTGGACCAATGGCTAAAGACCTAGCCTAGTTAGTAGTCTAGGGGTCTAGGGTAGTCTCCCATATAATTATCTTGCCTAAAAATCAAAAGTCCAAATCATATTACATAAGTTAGTTAATAAATTTTAAACCAGTCGATTGTCTCACGGACAATTTGTCCGTATGATTCTTGAACTCACACAAAAAATCAATTACCAGGATACATGAATCCAATATCGGATACGGGTACTAACAATATAAGTACATGATACCATATCAAAATTGGATACAACATAAATACAAAGATACATTATACAGAATAAAATATCCATAAAAATACGAAAAATAGGAACGGGGAGTAATAAAAAGTGAAGCTATATGTAGGGGAGACAAATCTTTCGCGACCCAACTACCCACTACCAACATTGGTTGGAAAGAAGAGAGTTAGTCCACACTAATCCCCACTAACTCATGTGGTTACAACATACTGGTTAAAGCAGTCAAAAAGAATATGGAAAAAGAGAAGCAACCTAATAAGCTCATGGCATGCCGCAGCTTCGTACGTCCTTGCAACCTAATAGCCCTCTTGTGGGAAAGAAGGGAGTTAATTCCTACTAACTCAGGTTGTTATAATTGACTGGTTGAAGCAATAAAAATGTGCAAAAAGAGAAACAGTCTACAACCTCGTGGTATGTTGCGACACCGTGAGCCCATGCTACCCAACAATGCACGCGCATGAAAGAAGGAGGTTTATCCCCATTAACATGGGTAGTTATAACCAACTGGTTGAAGTAGTAAACAAGAACATAGTAAAAGAGAATCAGACTAGCAGCCTCATGACATGTCACACGCCGTACACCCATGCAACCCAACAACCCTCGCGCGGTAAAGAAGGGGGGTGAATTCCCACTAACTTGACTAGTTATAACTAACTGGTTGAAGCAGTCAAAAAGTACGTGGAAAAAGGTGACATGTCACGACGCCGCACACCCATGCAACCCAGCAGCCTTCATGCGGAAAAGAAGGGGGTTTAATCTTACTAATCTCCACATACTTGGGTGGTTATAGCTGACTGGATGAAGAAGTAAAAAAAAACATGGAAAATAGAAGCAACCAAGCAGCCTCGTGGCACGTCATTACGTCGCGCGCCCACATAAACCATCAACGCTTTCGCGCCTTATGCATATTTTTTTATTAAAAATGTGCATATTTTGAAAATAATAATTCTATGTATATGTTTTGAAGTCCAACTTTGATAATTTTACAACTAGTCTAACTTTGGAAGCAACTTTAAAATACAACAAATGTGTGTATAAAAATTATAATTTTTAATATAATTTAACCACGGTTCCAACATTGGACCCGACCTATTAAACAATAGAAATATTTCAACTGAACAAACCGAATTGATTATTCAATTCGGTTCAGTTTCGATTTTATCTAATTTTGATTTGATTTTGGATTTTTAGAATTTTAATTTATTGAATTTTAACTTTTTTTTCCAGTTGAAATCGCATAAACAGAATGCACACATTCGATTTTAGCTAATTTCAGTTTAATTTTGAATTTTTAAAATTTTAGTTTGTTAAATTTTGACTATTTTATTTCAGTTGAAATTGCTTTAATTAGTATATGATTGTTATCTTAGATGGAAAAGAAGGGTATGATCGAAAACTCACACCCCCCAAGGGGGTTCAAAGAAAATAAGGTAACTTCACTTCTTCTTCGCATTTTCCTTTTTCCAGTCTCTGTATTGACTTAGAATTGAATTGGATGTCATTTTTTTTTTAGCTTGCCAGGAAAATCCAGAATTAGTACTCTTTAACTATAATTGGATGTAGTACTAAATACACGGAATCCAAGTTTGGATCTCGAGATAACACTCTCTCTCATCCGTAATCAATTCAAACGTTGAATGAGTTAAGACAAGAATAAATCTCACACCAAAAGGAGAAAAGTCATCCACATATCCATTCCTTCTCAAAAAAGGTCCAACTCAGATTTTTATTCTTATACATAAATTCCTCCACCGCACCGCGCTCTATAAAATCAACCCCCACCCACCTTATTTTCCAACCTCCATTGTTTTCTCCTCCATCTTTTCCATTTTACTGAAGAATCCCCAAAATTTGCACAAACCACCCACCTCCCGTGATTTTTTTCAAAAAACACCCCCCAAATCTTTCCCATTCTTTACATGAATGCTACGAGCCCCATGGCCGCCACCGCCGCCGTGAAACCCTGCCTCCGCCTCCTCTCCCGCCTCCACTGCCCCCCTCCGTTCTTCCCAAAATGCCCTCGCTCGGCCGTCACCCGCGCCGTCTCCGACGTCCGCCGCCTCTCCACGTCGCCGGACCCGGCGGCGCCGAAGCCGAACCCCTTCGACATCTACGTCCAGGGGCTCTCGGTGAAGCCGCTGATAATCAAGCGAGCCGAGGAGAAGGTCGAAGAGAATTCGGCAGCAAGAGTGGAGTCGGAGGAGGTTAGGGCTGACGTCAGGGAGGAGAGCGAGGAGGAGGTCAGGGCTGACGTCAGCGAGGAGAGGGAGGCGTGGATGCTGCTGAGGAAGGCGGTTGTCAGCTACTGCGGGAGCCCCGTGGGGACCGTGGCGGCGGACGACCCCTCCGCCGCCACGGAGGGATCGTCGCTGAACTACGACCAGGTGTTCATCAGGGACTTCGTGCCGTCGGCGCTGGCGTTCCTTCTCAAGGGGGAGCCGGAGATCGTCAAGAACTTCCTCCTCCACACTCTGCAGCTGCAGGTACATGATTTGCCCCCCCCCCCCCCCCCCCCCCCCCCCCCCCCCTTCCTAAGGGCGTATGGCGTTTCGTAGTGTATTTGTGTCGTGTCCAATATGTATCCGACATGATGCTGCAATGAAAACGACAATTTTGACGTGCCTGTGCTTCCTAGATTAATCCACCTAATCTTTTTAGTTTTGACTCTTTGGTGGCAGGCAAGCTTGTCATAATTGATTTGTAATCTATGTTGCACTGACGTCCACGACACGGCAGCACTAACTAGGTGTGCCCTAAGGTAAACCCAGACAATGCCCATTTCGGAGCCTAGGTTCATAAGATCTGGCAACCTTATTGAGGTGTAGCTGATTGAGCAGGCTACTGATTTTTAGTTATCAATCTAAAAAAATAGTTAACTAGGTCGCGATCTGTGTTCTGTATGGATGCCTGGTATGTGGTATGCTACTTTCCCTTGTTCATGAGCAGAATATTAATGATTACAGTTCTCTTAATATACATTTTGTATAAATATGAATGTATGTTTGCATCTGTTAGGGAATCTGAATATGATGATTGGTTTGATTGTCCTGTATGATATCCTTGTTGAACTTCATATTTTAAGATCTGGATCGGCCGGGTCGGATTGCCACTTATGTGATCCAGATCTGGAATTTACTGCATTTGGGGTCACTGGATCTGGAATAAGGTTTCCAGGTGTAGTTAGGGAATCTGAATATGATGATTGGTTTGATTGTCCTGTATGATATCCTTGTTGAGCTTCATATTTTAAGATCTGGATTGGCCGGGTCGGATTGCCACTTATGTGATCCAGATCTGGAATTTACTGCATTTGGGGTCACTGGATCTGGAATAAGGTTTCCAGGTGTAGTTAGATCTAAATTCAGCAATTTCTTGTCTCATTCCTGAAATTCTTGATGAAGCATTAGTAATATACCTTTGCGAGACAGATCTTGGTTCGTCATTGCAATCCTATAAGAATTTGTAAAGATCAATCTTCCATTTTTGCTGATTAACCATTTATGTGCTTGTAAAAAATATTGAAGCTCTTTCCTTTCACTTGACATCCAGAGCTGGGAAAAGACTGTGGATTGCTATAGCCCTGGACAAGGTTTGATGCCCGCTAGTTTTAAGGTTAGAACTGCACCTTTGGATGGAAGCGACGGTGCATATGAAGAGGTACTGGACCCCGATTTTGGTGAATCTGCCATAGGACGTGTAGCCCCAGTTGATTCTGGTGAGTCATGGTGAAGCTCTTCTATATTTCTTACTGTTGTTTGTCGGATTATAATTCAGCTACAAATAACAACTAACGTAAAACTAATGTAATTAGTGGACATAGTTTGACGTTTTTAAGCTTCTTTGGCAGGATTATGGTGGATTATATTGCTTAGGGCATATGGGAAGATCACTGGAGACTATACTTTACAAGAGAGAGTGGACGTACAAACAGGCATTAAACTGGTCCTGAATTTGTGTTTGTCTGATGGGTTTGATATGTTCCCTACTTTGCTAGTCACTGATGGCTCGTGCATGATAGACCGCAGGATGGGCATCCATGGGCATCCTCTTGAGATCCAAGTAAGTGAACTTGTGATAAAATCTCTTGAATTGGGAAGTTCATAGGCCAATTTCCCCCTTTTTCTTTTGACTTAACTTCTTACTTTGAGTTTCTTCGTTGTCCATACTATATGTTAGTCAAATTGTTTCTCAATAGCACCCCTTATCAATGAACAACATTTACTATCTATTGGAAAGCCTACTGGGACTTGTACAAGGAGAACTTGATTGATGTCTTTCATTTTCATCGAATTTCCCCAAACATAATTTCATTTGACCTTGAGAAAATCCCCTTTATCAAACTGATATAGAGGACCATCTTGTTCACCAGAGGCACTTGGTTTTAAGGTTTGGCTGAAATCTAGATGTGTTGGATAACTTCATACTGGTTGTGAAGTGAATTGGTTCATATTTATCAGCATATCTTCTTTGGACTACACTTAGAATATATTATACACTTTAGATAGTCTAGAAAAAAAAACATTGAAAGCGTACCCTGAACCTTCTTCTACCTCAGAGTATCAAAAAACAAAGGCAGAGGATAGAATGGAGTAGACAGACCTCACAACTGGTTGTTGTTTATTTCACTGGCTCCCGTAGCTCTATATTTCCCTTTTGCTTTCAATTGAAAGTGTAACCATTAGTTTAGGGTCACTTAAATATGCGGGGCTAACATCAACATTGCTTTATTGAGTTTGGTATCATTGTTCCAATTGGGTAAAAATTGATTGCAAACATTGAAAGGAAAATTGGGATTAGAGTGATGGTCGAGGATGCTAGCAACTAGTTGTCCAATGAGATTGACAAGTGCACAGGATCATTGTCATGCACATGCCAGATAGTAAAATGGTAACTGTCTCTTGGCCCATTTACACACAAGTGCGAGGATGACTGGGCAATATGGGCCATGAGATGGAGATAATTCATGTAAAAAAATGTTACACTTCATTCAATAATTACGATGTTCTAACTGAAATTTAAACTGAAACGCTTCCAGAGATGTCCAAAAATTGCATATCAAAATTAGAGCAGGGACAATGGAAATTTTGAAGGGGCCATGAAAAAGTAGGAAGGACCATAACTGAAACAGATTCTCAACCCTGTTATCACACATGAATATCAAGCTACCTCCGCCTGCTCTGTGATTCCACCTTTTCCATCAGAATGGAGTTTGCTAAGGAGGGATCATGAAAATGTAGGAGTCAGTGTAACTGAAAGTAGATTCTCAACCTCGCTATCATAGTGGACGTCATACTACCAAAGCACCAGGTTATTATGTCAGTCCAACCTTTCCATAAGATAGGAGTTTTCTTTGGAAAACTTTTAACTTTCAAGTAAATAGGTGGCTATACCCTCCCTACTAACTTTCCCACTATCGGCTGACTGATCAAGTTTCATGACTACTGTTGAGAAAGTTCCACAGAATACCTGACCAAGGTCTTTGCAATCGGCTGTCAACTCGAGGCAACCGGCTGTCAACTCGATGCCAACTCCTATAGTTAGTGCTAATTTCCTAGAGAAGGCAGCTATGAGAATGGGAAGGTCACTTTATGACCTCGGAGGCAGTTGGTAATTGGATATATCCACCACTTATGTTCACACATGTTTATTATTTTCCTTTTATTATAGATCACCTCCTCTCAAGTTCGCTTTTCATGTTAGGAATCTTCTCTTCTTGCTTGGATGTTGTTGATGATGTCATGATAACCCACTTCAGATACTTCTTCATGAAATATAGGATGTTACTAGTAGTTCTTCTAGAAGGTCATGGTTTATGATTTCCATGACAAGCTGATCTATAGACAATTTTTTACCATCCATTTATTTCATATGTTACTTGATTAATGATAATAAGTAAACCTGAATCAAGTGTTGATAAGTTTTATTACACAGGCCTTATTCTACTCGGCTCTTCGGTGCTCCCGTGAGATGATCACTGCCAATGATGGATCTAAGAACCTTTTGCGTGCTATCAATAACAGACTTAGTGCACTATCTTTCCACGTCAGAGAGTATTATTGGGTGGATATGAACAAAATCAATGAGATATACCGCTACAAGACTGAGGAGTACTCCCAAAATGCTATTAACAAGTTCAATATTTATCCTGACCAAATTCCTTCCTGGCTAGTTGAATGGATTCCTGAGAAAGGAGGCTATCTCATAGGTAATCTCCAGCCAGCTCACATGGATTTCCGATTCTTCTCACTTGGAAATCTTTGGGCCATAGTTTCATCTTTAACCACCCCAAAGCAAGCAGAGGGGATCTTGAACCTTATTGAAGAAAAGTGGGATGATTTTGTGGGCAATATGCCTCTCAAGATATGCTATCCAGCTCTGGAATATGAAGAATGGCGGATAATCACCGGTAGTGATCCCAAGAATACGTGAGTGTTGTTTTATTTCTTACATTTTAACCATTTTTTAGGTATTCTTAATATGTTTATTGTTCTTCAAACCTAAGCTGTTATCTGATAATGACAGCATTTATATAATGATATTCAATTTATGTGTTAGATCATTCGCCAGCCTCGCCATATATATGGAGGTAAGGCTGCGTACACCTTGATCCTGCATAAGTGGGAGCCTCGCGACACTGCGCCTTTGTGTTAGATCTCATTGGACATGTTTTAAACTTTCACTCAACGCATTGATACCAGTATGCTTTTTGAGAAATTTTCTTGAATTTATTGACTAATGTTCTGTATGTTCGAAGCACCGGCAGAGTAACATTCAGATAGTTCACAATAGAATACATGCCAAATTTCTGGACTCAATTGATCCTTAGAAAGTAAGAATTCCTGATAATTTCTATTGATTTTGTGGATGTATCAATCGATATACAAGTACTACAAGATGCTAGTTAAAGCATCAATGAGGCGTACATCACAGCTTTTTACCAATTTAATAAAAGATAGTCATATGCATTTGAGTTGTATTTTTATTGAATAAAGAACCAAGTGACGTGCTCAACTGCCAGGGCATTTAATTCATTTATGAAAGGAAACTGTGGATCTCCTATTTGGTGTTCATCCTATTTTGATATCATTGTAATATCTTAGGAGAATGTCCTTTCTACCCGAGTCTCATGAACATATAACTAGGGTAAATCGTCTGGATTAGGTAGCGACTGTATGAACACTTGTTGATATATCACTATGTTTTATTTATTTGTAGACTATGGTGGTAAGTCATCTGCTCTGGTTTGGTTTTACCTGTTTAATTACCAATGTTTGTCCAGGTTACCTTGTAATGGTCCAGCATAATCTGGTCTGTTAGCATATATGGGTTCACATGGTAGTTGACCACCTCAAGCCGACTGATTTTCCATCCTTATCATAGATACACTAGTCACTGAAATAGCAGATTGATTCTACCTTGTACATAACCAACTAACCAGAATCCCCACATTGCCTAGGCAAGTCTTGGATCAATTGCACGTATTGGAAGTACCAGAGAAACTTTTTGTTTCTGGACGAATTGATTATCTTTGGAGTAAAGTAAGATATTACTTTCTCCAACAAATCTTTGGAGTAAAAGTAAGATATTACTTAACAAGCAACCAGTCATACTTCCATAACCAATATGAAACGAACATAGTTTCAAATACTTACAGCTCCATATTTGAGATGTTCAGTGTAATGAGAGGGTTCAGATATTTTACCAAAATCTAGAGACTATATTGGCATCCAAAGCGACAACAATAAGGTATAGAAGATGCATAGGGCGTGTATCATGGTGAAAATTTTATTCACTTTAAGAAATGCTATTATTAGTTTTCTTGGGCTGAGACATTTCAATATTTGACACAAGATGCATGATTTTTGCAGCCCTTGGTCGTATCATAATGGTGGATCCTGGCCTACCCTATTGTGGCAGGTATATTCTCACTAATATAAACAAACTTCTTCAATCTCTTTGAAATATGCAACTATACTAACCCCTTTCTCTCTCCCCTTTATTTCAGTTTACGTTGGCATGCATAAAAATGGGCAGGCCGGAACTTGCCAAAAGGCCATCTCTGTGGCAGAGAAGAGGCTGTCAGATGACAAGTGGCCAGAATACTACGACATGCGAAGTGGAAGGTTCGTTGGAAAACAAGCACGGCTCTACCAGACGTGGACAATTGCAGGGTATTTGGCCTCCAAGATGCTCTTGGAGAACCCTGAGCTGGCATCCATTCTGACTTGTGAGGAAGACCTGGAGCTTCTTGAGGGCTGTGCTTGCAACTTAAGCAAGACTGGCCGAACAAAGTGCTCTCGCTCTGCGGCCAAATCTCAAATCATCAAATAAGTATACTCAAATGATTATTATAATTTTACACTATAGATTAGGATTTGAATCCTTCTTCCAGAAGGCAATGATTAAGTATGATTTATTTAACCTTGTGTCAAATTGACGATAGATGCCCCATTATTTTAGCTGGGCTGTCGTTGAGGAACCGAGGTATCCGGCTGTATGTTTTAGTAACACAGCCAGTGATTCAAGTTATTGCTAACATTTGTATTGTGCTATAAGTTTGTAAACTGATCTTAAATTGTTGTTTGTATGTACACTATGTAATTTTAAGTGTTGTGCACACTCATTTAATCAATAGATAAATCTGGCTGTATAGATTCAGCTGAGGTTGAAAGATGATTACTACTATGTTATTTCTCCTTTTTTGCTTGAGATTTGAATTTTCATATTCGGCTATGATGTGAATGTGATCAGTCATGGGGAATCACAGTTGATCTATTTTGGAGATGCGTATAGGAAATGAAATTGCTATATACTTCAAACACTTGAAATCACTTGGTATATGAACTTCAGCCAAAGAGTAAGATTATAGTTATACGACTTAATTAACATACTACATATGTTACAAATTGCTGCACCCTCTAAGTTACAGTAGCCTACTTACTTTACATATGTGCTGCAATGCATTGCCCTTAGCTATTTATCAAGACTTGGGGAAACAGAAAATTTTCACTGGATCAAAATATTGATCTAGGTTTCATTCATCATTTTATTGCATCGTCGTCGATGCTTTCTTGGTCATCCTCCACTCTGAAAAGCTTGAGCCGGTTATGGCTGAGCCTGAGTGCATACATGGTCTTCTTGTACTCGCCCCAAGTGAAGGTTTTGTATCGCCTAGGCATCTTCCCTGTGAGAGATCTGTGCGTCGAGGGTTGGCGCTCCAAAGTAGATCATGGACAGCCTTGTCCTATGGGAGTTGGAGATAGCCCTATGCCTGACACTCACAAGCCTTCCATTTGTCAGTGCCTGCATTGTATCAGAAAAAGAAGATACATGATACTACTACATCACATAAGTAGTCAGTTATGTTAGTTAGTACTTGTCTCTGTATAATGGTGCCAACCTCCAGAGTGTCGCCGACTTGGACGTAGAATGCCGACGGGTCTGGTGCCACCTGGACCCACACGTCGCCTGCCGAGGACAGTATCTGCAGCCCCTCCACATCGTTCGACCAGAGAATGCTGATGATCTGGGGGTCCGAGTGCTCCCCAAATCCAATCCTACGGTTGCACTTGCCATCCTTGTTGCAGATCTTCCGTTCTTCGCCATCGCGGTTGTTGTGGTAGGGAGGATAGTGGTTCAACCTGACTAGGGAATCACTGTCACAGTCCCTCAAAAGCCTGCTGAGTGACCTCTTGTCCCCAAGCCCAAGGCCTTCTCCCAGCATGTCAAGTAGCACACATGCCAGCTCTCTCAAGGACTCCACATACTCATTCACCACTGCACTGCTTCATAAAAAAAAGTGTGTGTGAGTGCGAAAGTTTGTGGTCACATTTCTACTGCTCGTTGGAAACACCTTCCATTCCTTAATAATGCTAAGTTTACTACCAAATGCTTACAAGCTTCTTACAACCCTCTTAACCTTTGCTATGTTGGCCACCCCCGTCCCCATGTCTTTTCCAATGAACGACCGTCACGTGACGTTCCGACCAAGTGACGATCATCCGAACAGCCACCGGATCCCACCTCTCCCTCTCCTCCAATGGACGGCCGCCACGTGGACGTCACGTGACGGTTGTAAGAGGGTTGTAGGCATTTGGTTGTAGTCCTAACAATGCCCTTAGTACCTTGGTTTGGTACAATATGGAAAGAATAGAGTGCACATTCATACAGGTGTATTGTGATTCCTTTTTGTGTACACACACACACACACACACAGAGAGGGCATTCCAGTGCCACGATGGTTCCTGCTTGTAGAGGATTCGAGTTTGCTTGGATTGAGAGGAAAAAAAATAAGCAGGATTAAGTGGGGCTAAGTGAGGGCGAGGAGAGTCAATACAAATAACCTTGTTTGGATTTAAGGAAGAGTTAAATGGGGTGTGTTTAATAACTCTTGTTTAGATTGGAGGTATAATTGGAGGAAAGAGTAATAAAAATACAATAGTTACCAAAATCTCTCGTTTTTCTCTCGTTAACTCTCTAATTTGGAAGATTAAAAATGAACAAAATATGGTTAAACAAACCCCCACTTAACCCTCTATTACTCCTCCTCCTAAACACCCACCTACAAATCAAACATAATTTTTTTTTTCACCTCACTGAACTCTCTTGACCCTCAATAGGGCCGGCCCTGGGGCCTTGCCAAAAGTGCGGCTGCACATGGCCTCCAATTTTGGGATGCCTCAAAAAAAAAAATTAGGGTCAATTTTGTAATTTTTTTAAATTTAAGTCATTTCATTTCTTCCTCAATCCCTAAACTCTACGATCGGCACAAGACCTCCAATTCTTCAATCCCTATTCCCCACCGACTCTAAGACTCATTTTTATAATCATACAAAAAGTTTAAGATTTCTCAAAGATCTTGCTCTGATCGGTGTGCTATCAATCATCCCTAAGTGGTTCAATTGCTATTTTGCTTCTAAAGATCCCTCAATTGTTAGATGAATTTATTTTCTACAATAATGATCTCATGTGATGTGCTTGAATATAGATAATTTGAACTTTAGTTATTTTGTTTAGTAACTATCTATGGATTCAATTTAATATATAATCAAGAACATCTCCAGAAATTTTGATAAAGACAGAGAATAATACATTTAAAAAATATGCATAAATAAATTTAGGACCACATTTTGAGATTCGTACGTACCGACCGACTCTTACCCTCAATCCAAGTAGACCCGAAAAAAGTTAAGTTATACGTATTCGGCCTTACTCTTATTTCCGTGACTCGAATATACATCCACGATGCCAACAATTGTATATAGTAAAAAGTTGATTGGTAATTGAATTCTTGTGTAAGACTAGCTGACTTGTGTAGTTTAGCGATCATTAGATTGCTCATTCCTATATAAAGAAATCGAGATATTGTTTGAATTTATCAGAACACTAAAAGGAGACACTGATATGATCGCGAGGGGAAGCGAACCAGTCGCTGGCAAGGGGGATGACAATAATCAACGATAAACATGCATTCATCAATTTCAGCTCAAACGAAGCTCGGCTTACCGATGCGTCAGCTATTCGGAAGCTTTTGCACAATGGCTTCAAAGAATCGAGCAACAAGAGGGGTTACTATGCTAGCAAGAGCTTAATTAAAGCGTACGCTTACTCCTTTTAGGTGTTTCCAACACCCTGACAGGTGGGCCCCATCTGGCCCCACTTGTCAGTGACCTTAGTTGTAAGAGGGTTGTAAGCATTTGATTGTAACTGTAGCATTGTCATCAACCAATGTAGTCCGTCTATGGATGCTGATGTGCCTAGTAGTTTTAAATCAGTTCTTGCTATGTGCACTACAGACTAAAACAGTCTGATTAGTAAAGTATTGAGATCAACTATTAGTTGATATGACCCACCGTGACCTCTTTGTCATTTGTCATGTTGTCTAATGGGCCGGGCAGTTCGAAATCTTATCCGGATCCGGTTCGATCAAGTCCGACTGGGTAAGTCTGGACGTGGTCAACGGATCGATCATGTCCGGCCCATAGTAAATTCGGATTATATATATATATATATATATATATATATATAATTTACAAAAATATTTTTCAATATATTCATTATTTAAACTGTTGGAGGGGGTATTTTGGTACTCCCAACAACCATATTGTATAAGAGGGTATTTTTAAGGGGATATTTTTACCAAAATATTTTCAAAATATATAATTTTTTGACCTTTTTGTAGGATTTTTTAGTTATTTTTCTGAAATGACAAAAATACTCATATAACAACTATATTCTAAAGATAATATGGATCATTTGACAACCAAATTTTTTTTTGTAAATAGGACATAATTTTTTTTAAAATTTACCACAACAATTTTTTTTTTCTCTATTCCAATACTTACAAACAAGCTAGTGATATTCGGTGAAGTAGCTACTTTTTGCTGCCATAGAAAATGAACAACTACCACAACCACCTTAACCCTCACCACAACCTCAACCTCAACCTCAACCTCAACCTCAACCCTTGCCGCAACCTCAAGAGGTACAAGGACCTCAATCAACACAACCTTAGTGGACACTAGGCTAGATAAAAAATTTGACAGCATTTTAACAGAGTTTATAATGAGCGTGACACCGAAAGAAGAGTCTCGCATGGAGTTCTTGTTGAATGTTTGTATTGTAGAAAATGACTCCAATAAAAACTTAATTGTGGCATAGAAAATCTTCTAGGTAAGTGTATCTAGTATCTTGTATTTTCTTAGAAAAATGTATAATTTTTTAATATGTGTTATTATTATTGTTAGATATGTATAATTATAAATGATGCGACTTATGTTTAAGTTTTTTCTTTCAGCCTCTCTACATGATTCCTTTGTGGTATTACAAAGAAAGTTTGAAGAGGCTAAAACAAAAACTTAAACATAAGTTGTATATTTTTTGATGCAAATTATGTAACAAGAATAATATATATTAAAATTTTATTAAATATATTGGTGTCGTTTTAATAAATTTTTTTGAAGTACATTATTTTTTTTTTTGGCAATTTTTTGAGTTTTTTTATTAACTTGACAAATTTTTCCTATTTTTTTCAAATCGAGCCAAGTTAGATTCGCCCAGGGCCTAGCCTGGTCAGGTCTGACCCACTACTTATCCGGGTTCAAGCCCAAACTGAATATGGGTTTCGAAACCATATGTCTGGACGGATCTGACCCGTCTCCTCCTCGGATTAATTCCGGTCCGATCAGAAATAGGTCAAATCCGATCAACACTGGAGTCCGAAACACACCCTGACTTGTTTGTCCCATCCCCATTCTTCATGGGGAGCGTATGCCATGTAATGCTGTCAACATGTTAGCGTCGGGTCGGATATTTATGTATTATTTAAATTCGAACCATATAAATTTTGATCTTCCGGTTAAACCCCTTTTCTTCTAATCGAACACGTCATGTTTTGGATTTTATGGACTTGTATTATTGTATATATTAAGCTATTTAAAGGTATTTTTTATTTGTAATTACTGCAGATAAGATTATGCAATTTTTTTTATTATTACTTCAACAAAAATAGTTTAAAGATTTGCTTGGCTTGGTAATTTGTTAATTTGTTTTAAAATCTTGGCTTGGTAATTTGTCAAAGTCTGCTTGGTAATTTGTTTTATGTGCAAATTTTGGTCGGCTCAAAGCCTCCTCAAAACTGATGTAATACAAATTTTGGTGTCTTTATAACACACAAAATCCATAACTTTGGAGGATTTTTATTATTTTATTTAATTTATATCCTTACAAAAATAATATAATTATAACTACTAACATCATATTATATTTTTTTTGTCATCTCTATTTCTCTTCGACTACTTCCTCCAAACTACGGCTACTTCCTCCGATGAAGTTTTAAAATCTTATAATACACACCCATAAAGATATTTCCAATAATCCTGTATCAAGAAGACTTTGACATCAGAAATAAAATTTTTCAGAACCGTTCGTTAATGAATCAGTAAGTATGAATTTGACTGGTTTAAAAACTGCTACTTTAAACCACCCAAAATTGAATCTCTCGTAGTCGTTCATAACATGTACTATAAAAATATCTCATAACCGCTATCCCAACAATTGCCACCATGTCCTAAATACTAAGAATTAATTTGTTCAAATTGTTGGGAACGAAAGTGCGAAAACCGTTCCCCAAACTAGAGAGTACCTGCGAGAGAACCGAGCAAAACGCACAAACCAAAAATGCCAAACACAAATCGCAGACATAGAGATTTTTGACGTGGAAAATCCTTGCGGAAAAAATTACGGGACGATCAGATTCCAACCCTGAAAAGCCTCCAATAATGGAATAAGAAATACACCGACTCCTTACAAACTTCTCACCGATCCAAACGGATCACCACAACTTTTTTGGAACAGAAAATAGATTATAACCACGAAGAAGAAAGACAACGAGAAATACCCGAAACTGATCTCCTTCTTTGAAACGACCTCCAATCCTTCTTTCTCCTCTCCAATGATGCAATGACACTCTTGCCTCATTTTCTCTTCTTGTTGCTATATTTTTTTAAAGAGAGTTATATTTTAGGGCCATGAGACACCTATATGTCGTCTCAGACCCACAACTAGCATTCATATTATATACATAAATATCCAATCCAAATCCAAATACAAATCCAAATCCATTGACATATTCTTATTATATGTAGGAATATCCAATCCAAATCAATTAAGATATTCCTATTATATTTAAGAATATCTGTAGAAGCATGAAAAATACGCTGGGGATTCATACGCGTAAAACCCTCAACATGCCGTGATCTTCTATGTTGATCCTCGTATAGGATTAATTGTAAACCAAAGAAATGAAACTAGGTTTATACGAAATCCTTTCTTTGGTTTACAAACAAGAAAAAGAAGTACAATTAATCCTATACGAGGATGTTAAATAAACCAAAGAAATGAATTGCCATCTTGTGTTTGATAATGAAACCTAGTTTCATTTCTTGTGTTTGATAATGAATTGCCATTTTGTGTTTGTCCCTTGGACCACACGATGACCATATTGTTTGTAAACCAAAGAAAGGGTTTCGTATAAACCTAGTTTCATTTCTTTCGTTTATTATCAAACACCCTCTTCCCCAGCAGAGTCGCCATCTTGTGTTTGATAATAAACGAAAGAAATGAAACTAGGTTTATACGAAACCTTTTCTTTGGTTTACAAACAAGAAAAAGAAGTACAATTAATCCTATACGAGGATGTAAGTACAAAAGTTTGATTCTGGAAAAATATTGCTATAGGAGTCTGATCTGCGGTTGATCACTTTGTCCCTTGGACCACACGATGACGAAGAAGTGCTGTAGAAGACGAAAAAGAAGCTTCAAAGACTGCAGGAGAGATTGAACTCTCGTAGCCAAAGTAGTCAACACTCTCTGGATATACTCTCTTTTGAATTCAACCTTTGTCTGTGACCTCTCCCCTCAAAATTCTTCCCCCTGGACCCAAAATCTTCGACCCTGGACCTCCGTGGCCGGAGGTCTCTACTTATAGGGTTCAGTGACAGTCGGCGTAGAAACCGAACAGCGGAGAGAGCTGCACCTTTTACGCGACGGTTATAATAACTGCTACCCACGTATGAATGATCTCCTGAGTTGGCGTGTGACGCGTGTCCCATTAGGAGAGAATGCGTATAATCGCACATAGAAGATCACGGCATGCAAGCCACGTAGATAACTGCCCCTCGCGTAGAGAAGGCTGTCATAGAAGCCAAATAACTGTCTCGTTGGCGTAAAAGCCAAATAGCTGTTCAAATGGCGTAAAAGCCAAGTAGGCGTAGAAGCCGAATAGTTGTCAAGTTGCTATAGAAGCCAAATAGCTGTCATGTTGGCGTAGAAGCCAAGTAGCTGTCATGTTGGCGTAGAAGCCAAGTAGCTATCATGTTGGCATAGAAGCCAAGTTCTGCGTAAAGCTTGATGCTGCATGGATAGGTAGCCAGCGTAAAGATAGCCGATTATCCTTCCTTGACTGAGGTCTTGAGCATATTCTGGGCCAAATAGCCTTATCACGCACCTTTGCAAATATAGCCTGAGTTGACGGATTTCGAGGAGATAGCATACGGCGTACTCCTATAATTGAAAATAGCCAGGTCGGCGTATTTCGAGGAGATAGCATACGGCGTACTCCTATAGCTGAAAATAGCCTGATGGCGTAATGTGCAGGGATGGTGATGTGGACGTATTAGCCCTAATTATAGCTCACCCAGTCATTAAAAGTAGAACCAAATCTCGTGCATTAAATGTGGAGATCTGCCCCCATCTCGTGCATTAACTGCGAAGACGTGCCTCGAGTTCTGTACGAAGAGTAGCTTTTGACGTGGCGGTTGGTTTTGTCTCATCCTGAGCGTAAAAGCCAATGTCTGCCTGTGTATAATAGGCAGCGTATTCCTTGAATGCATAAACGACGTCTTATATCAAGGCTTTGTCACTAGACGACAGTCTGGGGCTCTGTGCAGAATCATCATTACAGTCGCCCTCTTGGTAGTCGTGCAGTACTCTTTGTCAGGAGTCAGGTTCACTGCGTCATCTGACAGGTTCATTCGAGGAATACGAAGAGTTTCTCGTACAATTTTTCGCTGTATTAAAAGCAGATATGTTTTACGCCGAAGTGGCGATGTAGCAACCTTTTTACGCCAAAGCAGTCTGAAAATACTGCATCACGCGGGTTGTTCTGAAGCTATGTTTTACGCTGAATAGCGTTGAAGCTCCGTTGTACGCCAATGGCTCTGAAGTCATATTTTATGCTACCTAGTGCATGTTGGGTTTTATGCGTATGATTTCCCAGCGTATTTTTTATGCTTCTATAATATCCAATCCAAATAAATTGAGGTATTCCTATTATATGTAGAAATACTCAATCCTACTCCGGAATATTTTTCACATAGGTTGGGAACCCCACCCACTCCAACAAATCTTTCCCTTCACAACTATGTGGAGGGGGTTATCATCCCGACGATCTACCTGCAGTACTCAAACTTTTTTCTTGGTAGAACCTTTGTGACCATATCTGCTCCGTTGTCATCTGTATGAACCTTCTCAAGCGTTGCTTCCTTCTTGTCAACCACATTCCGTATCCAATGATACCGGTATCAATGTGCTTAGATTGGCTATAAAATATCTGATTTTTTACAAGGTGAATAGCACTCTGACTATCGCAAAGCAAATGATACTGCTCCTACTTTAGCCTAATTTTCTGCAGCAGCTTCTTTATCCACAACAACTACTTACAAGCCTCCGTCGTCGCAATATGTTCTGCCTCTGTCGTTGACAAGGCAACACACTTCTGTAAATACGACTGCTACGATACTGCTCCACCAGCAAACATCATCACATAGCCCAAAGTCGATCGCCTCGTCTCTACATCTCCAACATATCAGCATCGGTATATCCAACCAGCTTCGGTTCGTCACCACCAAATAAAAGTCTCCAATCGACAGTACCCTGAAGATAACGTATAATTCACTTGACCCCACTCTAATGTACCCTTCCAAGATTGGAAGTGTACCTGCTAACTGTGCCGACTGCGTGAGCAATGTCTGGTCTCGTACATACCATAGCATACATAAGACTCTCCATGGCTGAGGCATATGAAACTCGCTCCATATCTTCCTTCTCATCCTTGGTAGATGGACACTGCTTCTCAGTGAACTTCAAATGAGCAGCAAGGGGGTTACTCACTTTCTTCGACCCGTCCATCCCGAAATGCTAAAGTACCCGATGAATGTACTTCTTTTGGGACAAGTGTAGCAGCTTGAACTCTCTCTCTCGACTAATCTTCATCCCAAAAATAGTCTTCGCTGTGCCCAAATCCTTCATAGAGAAGGCCGCGCCCAGTTGGTGCTTCAACTTTGCTATCCTGGTGGCATTCTGACCCACCAATAATATGTCATCAACATAAAGCGACAAAATGATGAAATCATCCTCGGCGAAGTACCTCACAAAAACACAATGATCCGACGTCGTCCGTGCATAGCCATGCTCCCCCATAAACGACTCGAACTTCCTGTACCATTGCCTCGAAGCCTGTTTCAGACCATACAAGCTCTTTCTCAACCGGCAGACCAAATGTGACTTACCCTTCTCACAGAATCCCTCTGGATGCTCCATGTACAACTCCTCTTCAAGATCATCGTAGAAAAATACCGTCTTCAAGTCTATTTTCTCGACCTCTAAGTCAAAAATGACTACCAACGCTAGCACCACCCGTATAGATGACTGCTTGATGACTGGCAAAAAGATCTCATCATAAACTACGCATTTCCGCTGACCGTGGCCTTTAACTACCAGTCTCGCTTTGTATCGAGGGCGAGTAGCATCATTTGTCTACTTTACTCTGAACACCCATTGATTCTTTAAAGTCTTCTTGCCCTTTGGCAACCGCACCAGATCATAAGTAAAGTTGGCCTCCAAGGAACCTATCTCCTCCTGCATGGCCTCCATCCACTCTTGCTTGTGTTCGTCTTCCGTAGCCTCTGCAAAACTTTCGGATTCTCCCCGTCAGTTAGTAGTACATACTCACCCGGTGAGTATATCGTAGATGGTCGACGTTCTCTATCGCTCCTTCTCAACGGAATCACTGGTGCTGGCTGTATATCTACAGCCTCCTTCCCTCCAGGAACTGCCTTCTCGGTATGCTCATCCTCTTGAGGGTCACCCTGACCACCATCAGCAGGCTGATGATCAAGGTTGGGAGAAACTCTATCTACTGACTCCCCCATAATTGGATCCTCTGTGATATCCTCTGGAAACTGCTCGAAGCAAAATGACTCTAACTCAAGCAATTCTTCATCCTCAGAAGGCATCTCAGAATCTTGAGTGTTGGTCATGGTCTGATCCTTGACGAATACCATGTCCCTGCTTTTATAGAGCTTTCTTCTCATTGGATCGTAGAGTCTATAAAACTCATTCCGACCATAGGTGACAAAGATGCACCGCCTCGCTTTTGGCTTAAGTTTGGATCTCTCATCCTTCGGTACTTGCACGAAGGCCTTACAATCAAACACTCGCAGGTGATTGTATGATGATTCTTTGCCGTACCATACTTTGTCAGGCATATCACCCTGCAAAGGAGCACTAGGAGATAAATTAATAACATAAGCAGCTGTGTAAAGTGCCTCACCCCAATAGCTTTTTGGCAAGTTTGCTTCTGACAGCAAACACCGCACCCTCTCCATTAGCGTCCTGTTCATCTGCTCCGCTTACACCGTTGAGTTGCGATGTCTTTGGTAGAGTCTTTTAGTGTCGTATCTCTTACTCTTTGCAATAAGAATCAAAGGGACCGCTATACTCGCCGCCATTGTCCGACCGAACACATAGTAGCTTCTTTCCCGTCTTCCTTTCAACAGAGGCCTAAAACTCCTTGAAAGTGGACAACACCTGATCCTTGGTCTTTAAGGCATAGACCCAAACCATCTTGGAACAGTCATCAATAAATGTTAAAAAATAAAAAGCACCACCAATGGATTTTATCTTCATAGGACCGCAGACATCCGAGTGAATCAACTCGAGCAACGCCGACTTCCTTGAACTTGGATGACTTTGGAAAGACACCCTATTTTGATTTTCCACCAAATAGTGCGTGCACTTCTCCAACTTTTTAGACTTTATCCCTGGAATTACCTTCCTGTTCACCAAGTAGCTCATCCTCTTCTCGCTGATATGGCTGAGCCGCCTGTGCCATAACTCAGTAGATGTATTAGTAGTTGTGTTAACCTCCTGTGCCCTCTATGCTCTCCCTTCCATATAGTAGAGTTCGGACCTCTTGCTTTCTCTGGAAATCACCATCGAACCTCTGAAAAACTTTCACTAATTGTTCCCGAAGAGATTGAAGAAACTCTCGTCATCAAACCTTTTAACAGACACCTGGTTGAAACGGATATCAGGGACATGACGAACATCTTTGAGAACAAGAACTTTACCTGTCTTTGTCCTCAAATGCACATCTCCAATGGCAACCGCCTTCGACACATCTCCATTGTCCATCTTCAACACTCCACAGTCACCTGTTGTGTATGTAGCAAATAATGCCATATTGTGAGATGCGTGCGCTGAAGCACCTGAGTCCACCAACTAAGAGTTGTCATCGCATGCGAGGTTCATAAATACCTCATCACCTATAATGATTACGTCACCTCCATGTGTCGAGGCTGCCGTTGTAGTATTCTCACTTTGCTTTCCCTTGTCGCCCTTCTTCTCTCTTCCAAGCAAAACAGTTCTGCTTGATGTGGCCCTTCTTGCCACAACAGTAACACTCCGAGTCCTCGTACCGACCCTTGGACCTTTTCCTGCTTTTGTATCTGTCACCGCCTGGACCCCTTCTTTTACCCTTTTGCAGCCCTCTGAAACAAACGCCTCTGGGTGGGATGTGGATGAAGTACCCTGAGAACGTCTCCGCATCTCTTCATTCATTATTCCGCTCTTGGCAAACTCCAGACTGACCAAGCCTTCTGGAGCAGAAGTGATCATAGACACTCGTACCGTCTCCCACGAGTCTGGTAATGTAGACAGCATCCATAGTCCCTGAACCTCATCGTCGAACTTGACTTCCATCGAGGATAGCTGGTCAACCACGTCCTGGAACTCACTAAAGTGATCCATAATAGACGTTCCATCTTTGTACCGCAGACCCATCATCATCCGGATCATGAATAATTTATTTACTCCGGTCTTCTTTGCATACAAGATTCCAGCATATCCCACAGTGTACTCGCGTGCTCAATACTGACAACGTAGTTGTACATGTTCTCGTCAATAAACTGCCTGATCTACCCACACACCTGTATATGCTCGAAATTTCAGTCATCTTCGAATTTGTCACTGGGCCGCTCGGAAGCAAATACCGGTAGATGCAGCTTCTTGACAAATAGTAGATCCTTCATCTTGCTCCTCCAATAGTGATAGTTGGTACCGTTCAGGTTCACCATGCGCACCGGCTTCGCGTCCATCTCTCCTCCCTGGTTTGCCTGTCAACTCCTGACACCCTTCTGAAATTCCAAAACCTGACTCTGATACCACTTTATTGGGAACGAAAGTTCGAAAATCGTTCCCCAAATCAGAGAGTACCTGCGAGAGAACCGATCAAAACGCACAAACCAAAAATGCCAAACACAAATCGCAGACATAAAGATTTTTGACGTGGAAAATTCTTGCGAAAAAAACCACGGGACGATCGAAGTCCAACTTTGAAAAGCCTCCACTAATGGAATAAGATATACACCGACTCATTACAAACTTCTCACCGATCCAAACGGATTATCACAACTCTTTTGGAACAGAAAATAGATTATAACCACGAAGAAGAAAGACAACGAGAAATACCCGAAACTGATCTCCTTCTCCGAAACGGCCTCCAATCCTTCTTTCTTCTCTCCAATGTTGCAATGACACTCTTGCCTTCTTTTCTCCTTGTTGCTATATTTTTTTTTAGAGAGAGTTATATTTTAGGACCAGGAGACACCTATATATAATCTTAAACCCACAACTAGCATTCCTATTATAGAAATGAATATCCAATCCAAATATAAATCCATTGACATATTCCTATTATATGTAGAAATATCCAATCCAAATCAATTAAAATATTTCTATTATATTTAGGAATATCCAATCCAAATAAATTAAGGTATTCCTATTATATGTAGAAATACTCAATTTTATTCCAGGATATTTTCTACATAGGTTGAAAAACCCACTCACTCCAACACAAATAAAATCCGAACTTGCGGTTTGAATCTTCCGAATTTTATTACAAGATGCATGTGATATTTGGTAATACATAAGCTGCTTTTAAGGTTTCATACTGGTTGATTTATTTTTGAAGTAAAGGCCTATAAATAGTTGGATCGGATCGGGTAGAGTTATCGGATCCATGTCCTATATAATCCATGATCATGAATAATATGTAATATTATATATACTAACACCCATTAATGCGTAGAGAAGAAAAGGAGTCGAAGTGGAGGAAGCATATTAGAGTAATTAACACTAAAATCAATAACAAATCTATCTACGTACAAAGTGTGGTTTCCGCTTATTATGCATAATCAATGTGTAGACCTATATATATGATGTGTTGTTTCCAGCCATTTCATTTTCATGCATATAAAAATGGTTTTGTATATATATATATATATTTGGTTCTACCTATCAATGCAAAGAATATAAGGAGACCAAGGATGATGCATGCACGTAACGTAAGTAAAGCAATCACAAAGAAAGGAATGAAAAGGGAGTGCTAATTAATTACGTTTGATTACCTAAACTTTGATGGGTCCTCCTTGCAAATGGTCCTAGCCCTGCGTCGAACCCAATTAGGGTTCGTGTGCAGGAGGAGGTACTCGAGCTCCCCGGTGTCGCCATTGAACCCAATGTTCCTGCTGCCGTAGCAGAGGGGATCGGGGGGCCCGGAGCTCCTCTTCTCCTCGGCCGCCAGGGAGAAGAAGCCCTTCCCCTCGGCCTCCATGTCTGCAATGACTTGCTTGGAGACGCCGTGGTTGACGACTTTGAAGAAGCCGGTCTCCTCGCATGCTCCAACGATGAGCTCCGATACCGCGTCCCTCCTCCACGAGAGGTCGATCACGGGCACCGTGTGCGGTAGGATGCCGTCGTCGCAGACGTCGGGCAAAGGGGATGCTACGACCATTGTTTCGATCTCTATGATGTCAATTCAGTTCCCTTGATATATATGAGTACGTCTCTTCAATGGTAGAAACTAAGCTAGTAAAGAATGCCAAGGAGCTTATATATATAACGAGAGAGAGAGAGAGTGAGAGAGAGAGAGAAGAGAGAAGAAGAAGAAGAAGGAGAGAGAGTGAGTGAGTGCTTTTTCCGATAGTGCATGGTTACTTGTCGTCCTTTGGAGGGTGGCCGCAACTCGGCATTCTTCCACGCATGCATCAAATACAATCGGCAACAATTATTTATTCATCATATTACTACAGAGACTGGAGAAGAGCTAAGCACGAAATTTAGAAGACAGTGAAAAATCTTCTATCACTCTCTTTGCTAACCTCCTTAGCAAAGTTCCCACTGTTAGTTTTGTTTATCCATGTGATTCAATAAAGACAACTTTTTTGTTTAGTCCCACATAGAAAATAAGGAGTTATTTTCCTTTTCATATATTATTTGACCCCTCTTAGTGGGTAAGTGAGCTTTGTAGGAGATGAGCTAGATCTTAGTTTTTCCTTCTCTCTCTCGCTCTCTGTTCGGAACGAAAGAAAAATCGTACAGAGACAAGAAAAAAATGAAAAACACCATAACCTAAATTCCACAAAAAACTCCTCCGTCCAATCTATCTTCTTCGGGCAAGGTTGTAATCGTTCGTGGGATTCGCCACCGGGTGCACGGTGAAGTGGATCGAATGATTCGTTGTATCTCGGGGATAGATCGCCAGGAACCCGCCCCACTGTTCGTGGGGGCAAAATTCTATTCTAAGGACAGCGTGTAACGTGCCTCGAATTCTCTACTATTTTCTGTCTTTAATTTTACATTTTCCAATTTACATTCTTTAGGAAACTTTCCAAACAATCTTAGAATATAATTTTCTGTAGCTTCTGTCTATTTTCTATTTTCTGTTTGTGAAAATTTCTATCTACATGATGAACACCACCGTAGAAGAACTGTCCACCAACATTCATAACTCCTCCAAATCGGAGAAGTTTGATGGCCTGAACTTTAAGAGATGGCAGCGTAGGATGACCTACTGGCTGACTTGCTTGAAAATGGTTAAGATTCTCAAAGAATCGAAAATCCAACTTGACTTACACGAACCTGCCAGGACCTATGAATTAAAGTCCTACAATGAGACAGACTTTATCTGTGACGGTAAAATTCTCACTTGTCTTTCTGACACGCTCTATGATATATATTGCACTACATCTACGTCCAGAGAGCTTTGGGAAGCTCTTAATAAAAAATACTCCAATGAAGGAGCGGGTTCTGAGATTTACATTGCGGACAGATTTTTAGAGTTTAAAATGGTAGATGAGAAGTTTGTTGTTAAACAGACTAATATCCTTCAAACTATCGTACACGAGATGTCTCAGAAAGATATGCCATTTGCTGATAAGTTTTTAATTGCTGCCTTCATTAATAAACTTTTCCTATCCTGGAAAGAATTTGGTTTAAAACTAAAACATAATAAAGAACCCATGTCTTTAGACGACCTGTTTGTATCCTTCCGCATTGAGGAAGAAGGTAGAACTAGAGATAAGGAACCTCTAAGTACTGAATTCAAGCCAAAGTTACACATTGTTGAAACCAAGGGAGAGCCTAAGGGCCAACCCTATCAACAGAGGAATAACCCCCAGAACATGAACCCTGCAAAGAAACAGTTTCTTAAGCCAAGAGCTGTGATTGGGAAAGACAACAGACTTAAGCGAGAATGTTACAACTGTGGTATGCCTGGTCATTTTGTTGGGCAATGCCGCCACAGGAAGAAGGGTCAGAGATTTCAGAATCCTGATCGTCGAACTCCTGTAGACGCTCATGTTGTTCCACAGGATCATGTTATCATAGCCGGGACCGAATCTGTCAGTGCCGATGATCAGAGGTTTATAACCGTATGTTCTGATTTAGAGTCCTCGTATCAGCCTACTGACTGGTGGGTCGATACAGGGGCAAATGTCCATGTATGCCCTAATATTGATTCTTTTTTCTCCTACCGACAGGTTGAGGAAGGCGAATCAGTAGTTATGGGAAACTCGAGTGCTGCCAGAGTGCATGGAAAGGGAAGAGTGAACCTCAAGTTATCTTCGGGCAAGATTCTCCCTTTGCGTAATATGCAGCACGTACCAGACGTCAACAATAACTTAATTTCTATTAATTTGCTAAATAAACATGGTTACTAACTTGTATTTGAGTCTGATCGAGTTGTTATCTCCCTGAACGGTAACTTTATTGGGAAAGGATATGTTTATGGGGGTCTGTTTAAACTTTCTGTGGACATGCCTTGCGGTATTTTAAATTCCTGTTTAAATAATATTGCCTCTGCTTCTACTTCTGATTCGAATGCTCTCTTTTATAATACTGTTAGTTGTGATGTTTGGCATAATATTTTGGGACATGTTAATTTTAACTTTTTAAAGAGAATGTCTAATTTGCAATTGATTCCTAATATTGACATGAGCATGAATGAAAAATGTGAGATATGTACATAAGCCAAACAGCCCAGAAATCCTTTAATTCTGTTGAAAGGAGTTCTCAGCTATTGGAGCTTGTTCACAACAATATTTGTGAATTAAACGGTATTCTTACTCGTAGTGGTAAACGGTATTTTATTACTTTTATAGATGATTATTCAAAATACTGCCATGTTTACTTGCTTAGAACTAAAAATGAAGCTTTCAGTAAGTTTGTATCTTTTAAAGCTGAAGTTGAAAACCACCTTGAAAAGAAAATTAAAATTCTTAGGTCTGATCATGGGGGTGAATACACCTCTGCCGAGTTTGACTCCTTTGTGAATTGTATGGCATTATACATGAGGTAACTGCTCCTTATGCTCCTCAACAGAATGGGGTAACAGAAAAAAAAAAATTTCTTGATATGATTAATGCTATGTTAGGTAGCTCTGTTTATCCGATAATTTGTGGGGGGAAGCCCTTCTTTCTGCATGTCATATTTTAAATAAAGTTTCTTTCAAAAAGACTTATAAGACCCCTTATGAACTTTGGAAAGGTAGAAAGCCATCTTTGACATATTTCAAAGTATGGGGGTGTCTTGCTAAAGTTTCTGTCCCTATTACTAAGAAAAGAAAATTGGGACCAAAGACCGTAGATTTTGTATTTTTGGGATATGCCTAAAATAGTATTGCTTATAGATTTTTTGTAATTAAGAGTGAGGTAAATGGTATTGATGCTAACAAAGTCATGGAATCTAGGGATGCTACATTTTTTGAAAATAATTTTCCATTAAAAAATAGAATTCCTAGATCTTCTATTTCTACACAAGTCCCTGATGTAACCTCTAGTTCACAACCAGAGGAGATCATCCCAGTAGAACCCAGGAGAAGTAAAAGAACAAGACAAGAACCAGACCTAGGTGAAAGTTTTTTTTACCTACCTTGTTGAAGAGAACCCTATCTCTTATCAAGGGGCTATGTCCTCAGTTGATTCCTTGTTTTGGAAAGAGGCCATAAATAGTGAAATGGATTCTATTATATCAAATAGAAATTGGAATTTGGTTAACCTTCCTGCAGGTTGTAAACCAATAGGTTACAAATGGATATTCAGAAAAAAGTTAAGACCTGATGGGTCTATTGAGAAATTCAAAGCCAGGTTAGTGGCTAAAGGGTTCAAACAAAGAGAAGGGGTAGGCTTTTTTGACACTTACTCTCCTGTTATAAGAATTGCTACTATTAGAATGTTAATAGCCATTGCATCTGTTCATAAACTGTTTATTCATCAAATGGATGTAAAAACTATATTTCTGAATGGAGATTTACAGGAAGAGATCTATATGGAACAACCTGAAGGGTTTGTTGTTCCAGGGCAAGCACGCAAGGTATGCAAATTAATTAAATCTCTCTATGGGTTGAAACAAGCGCCAAAGCAATGACATGATAAATTTGACAAGGTAATTCTTTCATATGGTTTTGCTATTAATGATTCTGATAAATGTGTATATAGCAAAACTGTTGGTAGCTCTTGTGTAATATTATGCCTGTATGTTGATGACATTCTTATTTTTGGTACTGACATAGATATTATTTATGATATCAAATCATTCCTGTCTCAAAATTTTGATATGAAAGATTTAGGACATGCTGATGTAATTTTAGGACTTAAATTAAGTCGCACTTCTGAGGGAATTGGTATCTCCCAATCTCACTATATAGAAAAAGTTCTAAAAAGATTTAACTATTTTGATTCTAAACCTATAAGCACTCCATATGATGCAAGTATCAGGTTAAAGAAGAATAAATGAGACAATGTGGCTCAGTTGAAGTATTCTCGGCAAATTGGATGCCTGAACTATATTGCTAATCATACCAGACCTGATATTTCCTACGCAGTAGGAAAGCTTAGTCGGTATACTAGCAATCCCAATAGTTCACATTGGACTGCCTTAGAACGGATAATGAGATACCTAAAGGACACGATATCCCATGGATTATTTTATGGAGGATACCCATCTATATTAGAAAGGTATACTGATGCAAACTGGATCTCCGATACAGATGAGACCAAAGCCACAAGTGGATATGTATTCATATTGGGTGGAGCTACTGTTGCGTGGAACTCTACTAGGCAGACCTGTATTTCTAGATCTACTATGGAGGAAGAATTTATAGCTCTTGACCTCACCAGTGAGGAAGCATACTGGCTTAGGAATCTGGTAATAAATATTCCTTTATGGAGCAAACCAGTTCATGCTATCCCTGTACACTGTGACAGCCAAGCTGCAATAGTAAAGGCTCAAAGAACAAGTTATAATGGAAAATCCAGTCATATACGTCTGAGGTACAATCGGGTGAAGCAATTGCGATCTAGTGGAGTAATTATAATTGACTTCGTCAGATCAAAGAACAATCTAGTAGATCCTCTAACTAAAGGGCTCTCAAGGAGACTTGTGTTGGAGACGGCAAGAGGAATGGGGTTAAAGCCCATAGTTTGAGTCACCTCAAAGGCAACCCAACCTTTGATTGAAAGAACCAAGAAATGGTTCAATGGGTAACAACAAAATTGATGTGTGACTGAAAACACTATATGATAGTAATTGTAAAGAATCATTCCTCTACTGTATAGTGTTGATCTGTAATAAATAAAATGGTGATTGTAAAATCTTAATGAATCTGTGGCTTGTAAAGCAGGGTATATAAATTGTAGAATATCTAAAAAGATTCACCTATTTAAGAGTAAAAATGGGGCCGTTTTCTATGGGAACTCGGGCTGTTCTCTAGAGCTCTTAAGAAATCGAGATAGCACATGGCCGAAAAGTGCACAACTGTTGATACGCTCAAATGCCTACAATATGTTTGTGTGTATGTTGAGTCTGTACAAGTAAGATCCTAAGTTCCAGACTTAAGTCACTTTGGGTCTGTATAGATGAGATATATAACACTAAGGGGGGTTAAAGTCCGGAAGACACCTTCCTATGATACACAGTGTGATTGCCCATATATAGTTTTCCTTCCTCTATGTCCTATCATGCTATACCTTCTTTGTTCTCTTATTGAATCATGTGGGGGATTGTTAGTTTTGTTTATCCATATGATTCAATAAAGGCAACTCTTTTGTTTAGTCCCACATGGGAAAGGAGAAGTTATTCTCCTTTCCATATATTGCTTTTTCCCTCTTAGTGGATAAGTGGACTTTGTAGGGGATGGTCTAGATCTCAGCCAACTCGCGAACGGGTGCACGATTTAATGCACATTTTTATGCGTTTATTAGTCGTGCACTTAGCACTTTGCACGCTTGCGCGCCGCGGAACAGACACAGGTACAAAGGTAATTTCGTAACCTTTTTTATTTTATTTTTTATTTTCGTTGGTTTGGTCTGGTGGGTTGTTGGTCTTTCGCAGAACCGTTCTCACGTAATCCCGTTACGGAAAGAATAGGAAATATTACGTGAGAGATATATCCAGGATACGATCTTGAGATCTGAGAACATAAATCAGTTTTTCCTTCTCTCTCTCGCTCTCTGTTCGGAACGAAAGAAAAATGGTACAGAGACAAAAAAAAGAAAAATACCAGAACCTAAATTCCTCCAAAAACTCCTCCGTCCAATCTATCTTCTTCGGGCAAGGTTGTGATCGTTCGTGGGATTCACCACCGGGTGCACGATGAAGTGGATCGAAGGATTCATTGTATCTCAGGAATAGATCGCCAGGAATCCGCTGCACTGTTCGTGGGGCAAAATTCTATTCTAAGGACAGCGTGTAACGTGCCTCGAATCCTCTACTATTTCCTATCTTTAATTTTATATCTTCCAATTTGCATTCTTTAGGAATTTTTCCAACAACTCAACAGGATGATGAATTCTATCGGCTATACCAACTCTTGTTTATGACTTGATAGTGAGATGCTCCTTGCCAAGCCCACGCAGGAAGAAGTTGCTAAAGTCGTTCAAAAACTGGACCAATGTAGCGTGATCGGGCCTGATGGCTTTATCGGGTTTTTCTTCGTCTACTGTTGGGATATCATTGCTAAAGACATTCTAGATGTTGTTTCTCTTCGTTGATGGTTTCTCATACCTGAGTTTATTAACAAGTAGACATTATTGGTGTTTTTGCCTTTGGACTAGTAAAAATAGTCTCACATTGGTTACATCACCTAGTGGATATCTCAATATAATACTTTCTATAAGTTGAGGTGTGCACATGGGGTGTGGTGGGGCACATAGGTGCCGTGTGGGGGTATTTTCTTACGAGAAAAAATGATTAGCTCCTCATGAAAGTAATTATGCTTTTTTTCATGCTCTTGGAATTATTTCCATAGGAGCTAAGCCCCAAAGCGACTCGGGTTCAAGGGCGCAAAGTGACTCTTTGATGGGCATTGGGCTACGATTGTGGGATATCAATTTTGTATATTGGCTTTTTATTCCCACATCGAAAAGAAGAGGAAGATGGGATTCCATCCTTTCCTATATAAAGAGCCCTCTTGCCTTCTTTTGAGACAGACCAAAAAGTTGAGAAAGAGGAGTCCAAATGAGTCCGTTCGAGTCACACAAAAAAATGACTACGATCGTTCCAGAAGTTCACTTGTGAACTTTCTGGCTCCTAGGAGCAGATCGTCGATAGAGGACGAATCTTGCTTTGAGCAACGATGGTCTTCACCGCCTCAGCAAAAATATTTTTTATTCTTTCTTCTAATCCTTTTTTTTCTTGGTTCGTTCTGTCTGATTTCAACTGTGTTTTCCAAGGAAGAACGTAGGTAGTTTTCATTTTATTGTAAATCTGTTCTGTCCTTTTGTAACTGCAATTGTAAAAAAGAACGAGAAGATTGGTTAATTCTGATTCTTTTGTAATCATGAGAGCAAGTTATAATCAGAATCCTTATATAGTTCTTCGTGGAAATCGAGAATAGTCAGAGTGAGAACTTTTGTGTGAACCTCTAATCTCGACCACACGTTCTTCCATATTTTTGGTCAAGCCTCGGGACTAACAATCTCAAAGCAAGATCCGAATAATGATGGAAAACATCCGTTCAAGTCTTCTGGACACAAGTTTTCAAGTGAGAAGATTGACGAAATTCACTTCGAATATTTGGATGAGGGAAGGAGTCCTTTGTCAAATGTTGAAAGTGAGTTATCGGCACCTACCATTTCCGAGGATGGAGGAGATAGCGACTGAAGGACGCGTATTCCAGTTGGAAAGAAGATTACAAGATGACCAAGGATTACAGAGTATGCTCACAAGGGGCATACCTTTGCGCATGACAAAACTTGGCGCTTTGCAAGACTTAGAGCATGGTAGCACATTGGAAGTCTTGGCGTCTTGCACATGGAAGAGCTAGGCACATAGTATCTTAATGCGCATGATGGTCTCTGCGTATGCAGGACGCGCATGAAGGCTTTTTCTCATGGATTGGCGTATGGCAGCTTATGCACATAGATTGACGCATGGTGGCTTATGCCCATGGATTAACACATGGTGGCTTATGCGCATGGATTGACGCATGATGGCCTATACACATGAAGGTCACTATACTATACAGGACTTGACGCATGGATAAAATTAGAACTTGGAAGTAGAACCAATCTGAACCAATATAACAAGGTATAAATAAACTTGGTTCCTTTGATTACTTAACTTGGTTGCTATGATTGCACAAGTTAAGTCCTATGACGTGGTTGCTAACTAGTGGACGAAAACTGGTGCATCTAGCCACATATGCTTTCGGAAGAGTTATTGATCAAGGTCGAACCTTTTAGTGGTGAAGGTCTTGATGGAAAGCAAGCATCAAGCAGAGAATATGGGGATTGGGACAATGTTTCTGAACTTTGAGAAGTTATAGTCAAATTAGTGCGTGTAGCAACGTATCATTGATTACCAAGGACCTGATCACAGGAAGTTTGTTGCAGACTTGAGGGTGAACATCCATGTTTGCCAGATGGTAATATCTTGGCAGGAGACATACTTTGAAATAAGGCGTTCAGTTTCAAATGGATGTTCGAGCTTCTACTTGTGACTGAAGTCTCATTGTAAGAGTTGTGAGATCCCAGACTAGGATATGTACTTCGTACTGCCAGATGTCTAGTCTAGGGTTTATCTCCAAATGTGGGGGTAAGGAGGTGGAGAAATGTAAGGTCTGGGCGCAGACAAAGATCACAAGAAAATCGTTCAAACGGATAAACTGAAGTACAAATATTCTGTTGTTGGTTTACTCAGATATTTATGACTTCAAGCAATTCTCTACAAAGGCCAAAATAAAGTACTTCATTACTTTCATCGATGGCTACTAGAAGTACACGTTCGTCTATCTGCTCTAGTTAAAAGACGAAGTATTTGAGAAGTTTAAGAAGTTCAGGGTTGAGGCTGAACTTCAAATAGGACAATAACTCAAGAGACTTAGAAGTGATCTAGGCGGAGAGTATAGGTCTATTGAATTCGCATCGTTCTGTAAAAAAATAGAATTATCAATGAGACAACTGCTCTGTATTCTTCTCAATCAAATATAGTAGCTGAAAGGAAGAACATGACGTTGACATAGATGATGAACTCTATATTGTTGACTATGGGTCTTCTAAACTACTTCTGAGGAGAAGTTGTGCTGACGACTACGTTTATTCTAAATAGAGTGCCATACACAACTTTCGATGTCACTCCTCAGGAACTCTAGTTCAGAGTCAAACCCAACTTGAACGTCATTCGAGTGTGGGGGTATTTGGCGTCTGTGAAGATTCTGGTATTAAAGATTTAGAAGCTGGAATCGAGAACTACGACGATAATCTTTCAGGGTGATGCTGAGAAGAGTAATGCTCGAAGATTTCTTGATATTGAATTAAATCATATCATTGAATCTCTTGACGTAGAACTCCTCGAAGACAAATTTGCAAGGCATAAGAACATTGTTATCGCGAATATTTCAAAAAATAGTGTGGGAGCACAGGAGACTGAAGCTTCCAACGAAGATGTAGTCCAAGAAGAAGTTGTCATCCCAACGACAACGATCGAACCAGAACTCGCAGAGCCGGTATCTAAGTGAGTGAGGAGAGTGAAGGACTTCAAAGAAGATTTTATCACCTATCATATGGAAGAAGATCCGCTTACCTATGATGAGGCGATGAAGACCAGAGATGCTGTCTTCTGGAGGGAGGCTATAAATAATGAGTATGACTCACTAACCTCCAACCATACTTGGGTGTTGGTCAATCTGCCCGAATGAGCTAAACAAATCAGATGCTTATCAGATCTTCATGTTAATGAAGATGAAAGAAGATAGAATAATTGAGTTCCAGACAATGATATCTGCCTAGGGTTTTTTCAGACAATAGAGGATTGAGTTCTTTGGCACCTCGATGAGGGTGTCATAGATCAAGATAATGATTTTCGTAGCTGCTATTCACAAGATGATTATTTATCAGATGATGGAAAGACAACAAGTCTTGGATAAAGACAAACATAAGAGATTCACGGACAACAGTCATAACTATTGTCATTCAGGTTTGAAGACAGTCTTCGAGTTGGTGATATCTCGATACTGCCTGAAGCAATTTCCAGGATGTGGGAGCAGGAGTTTGACAAGTCATCTAGTCAAAGTTGTCGTAGGATCAGCAAGACGGACACGCGTATGTACACAAAGTTCGCTGATAATGGAGGAGTCATCGTTTGTATCTATGTGGACAACTTGCTAGTCCCAGTTTTGGACACAGAAGTGTCACTAACAAATATGTCCTTTTTTTCCAAACTCTGGAGATAGGATTGCGGATGTCATCCTGAGGATATAAGATAATCCGAATGCCAGGTGGGCTTGCTTAGTCACAAGCTCTCAGCATGCAATATTGATCACATGCTTTGGGTATCAGGAACGATACTCCTTATGTGTGACATGATTATGAAGCCAAATCTAAGGAAAAGAATCAGACAATTGGTGTACTCGAGCATCATCAGGTGAATGATTCAAGCTACATGCACTACCAGGCCTGACATAGTTTTTGCTGTAGGAAAGCTAAGTCAGTTCATAAGCAATATATGTATGGACACTTAAAGCTGTGAAGAGAGTCATCAGAATTCTCAGAAGAACTCAATAGTATATCCTGTGCTACAACAGTTATCCAGATATGAAGGAAGGCTTCGATGATGCCAGTTAGTGCTCAGGAAAGAAGAGTGAAAGATCCACATGAGGACGTGACTTCTCCAGGGGTGGTGTTTCTATATCATGGAAGTCGAAGAAGCAGTCTTTACTCTTGGAGTTCTTTGAACTATCAAGTTGTAGCATATAAAGCAGAATGGCTCTAGAAGCTCTCATATAATCTTTTTATGGTTATTACACAGATTCGGGTGATACCGATATACTATAAAAATCATGAAGCTGCAGCAGTGGTATCTGTTCATTTCTTCAACGGTTTAAAGAGAACTATATGGATAGAATACATGACACTGAATGAGTACAGATTGCATGGATCGTTATAGTGCTTTAATGATCGAAGTCAGGTAAATCTGGTAGATCCATTCATGATAGGCCTCAAGTGCTAGTACATAACACTGAATGAGCATAGCTAGCATAGATCATTACAATGTTTGATTATTGGAGCCAGAAGAGTCTAGCATATGCGTTGATGTAAGGCCTCCAACGCCAGCTGATCCCAAGAACTATAAAGGAGGGTAGTACTCCATGTTACAGTAGTGTGATACCACACGAGGGAGTGAACCTCGGCTTTGGGTTATGTCACAGCGGTGTAACATCGCATATAGGCAAGAACATAACATATATAGGCTTGGAGGACCTCTGATATTGTGTCTTTACAATCCTACCATTTAGTTTTATGTTATTATTTCAAAGAAAAATATACTAGGCATCTAGCTATTTATTAAATGGAGGAACATTAATTGGAAGAATATCAGGAATAGTGGATAGTCCTTTGAGACATTGAGGGATTATAGACCCAGAATCACTGTTGTCTACTAATTGTTCTTTTATGTAGAACAAGTCCAGTGGAAGGATGGCTTAGATGCCTTAATGAGTTCTCATGCATTTTGAATGTCTGGTGTGATTAACAGGAAGCACGGTAGCGCATCACTACAAAGGAGCGTAAGGTCTCCATGCTACAGTGGGCGACACCACTAATAGGTTCCTCGGTAAGGGTAATGCCTCGGCTTCGCGAGCCATGTCACAGTGGTGTAGCACCGCACATAGGCATATAGCCTAATGCTGTAGAATGAAGAGTGTAAGAAACACTACAAAGAGGCCAATGTCCTCATGTTACAGTGGTGTAACACCACAGAGCTAAAAGATATAAATCCTCGGCTACACGAGCCATGTCACAGCGGCATAACAACACAAGGAAGAGCAAGGCTTAATGCTGGATAGTTTGGTACTACAATGAGGCTGGGACCTCATGCTACAGTGGCATGACACTACGATGAGGTTTAGCCTCGGCTCTGGGCCATGTCATAGCAGAGTAGCATCGCAAGTTAGCTCAAGGTTTTATGCCAAGGACTCTTTAAAAGAACTCACCTAGAGTGTATGAAAATAGATATTGACCGTCTCTTGAGGGAAAACTTATAGACGCCCAAAATACATACACCAAAATCAGACATGCACATGACCTTTATTGTACATCCAGAAGAACAGCTGACGTCATTGTGTGAGTGGGAAGAATTGTAGATATGGTGCAAAATTCAAGGCTTAGTCCATTCTTATATCATATTATTGTTCGACCCATGCGGGAAGATTCAAGTCGAAGCAACATCTATCCTAATGCATGATGGACAATCACTGTGGAGAACGTTCAACCCATATATATTAAGATATGTAGAAGATTGTTGGAATTTTTGCCTTTGGACTAGTAAATATAGTCCCATATTGGCTACACCACCAAGTAAATATCTCAATATAATACTTTTATGAGTTGAGGTGTGCACATGGGGTGTGGTGGGACACATGTGTGTCATGTGGGAGTATTTTCCTAGGAGAAAAAAAGATTAACTCCTCATAAAAGCATTTATGCTTTTTGTCTTGCTCTTGGAATTATTTTCATAGAAGCTAAGCCCCAAAAGGGGCTTAGCGACTCGGACTCGGACTCGAGCTCAAGGGCGCAAATTGGTGCTTTATTGGCACACTTTGCAGTTAGCACATCAGCATCGTCGCAAGGCGCTTGTGCGCTGGTGTTGCGCTTGTGCGCTCATTTTATGCGTGGGTTGCATACCCGTATTGCATATGCGTGTTGCATAAGCGGACGTTGAACGGGCACTGGACGGGCTTTAAGCGGGTGCTGAGTGGGTTATGCTTGGGCTGCGATTGTGGAATATCAATTTTATATATTAGTTTTTTAGTCCCATGTCAGAAAGAAGAGGAGGATGGGCTACCATCTTTCCCTATATAAAGAGTCCTCTAGCCTCCTTTTGAGACAGACCAAAAAGTTGAGAAAGATGAGTCCGTTCGAGTTACACAAAGAGGTGACTATGAGCATTCCAGAAGTTCTCTTGTGAACTTGCTGGCTCCTGGGAGCAGATCGTTGATATATGATGAATCTTGCTTTGATCAACGGTGGTCTTCACTGCCCCAGCAAGAATACTTTTTTATTTTGTCTTCTTCTCCATTTTTTTCTTGGTTTGTTCTGTCTGATTGCAACTGCATTTTGTAAGGAAGAACGAATGTAGTTTTTATTTTATTATAACTCTATTCTGTCCGTCTGCAACTACGATTGCAAAAAAGAACCAGAAGTTTGGTTAATTCTGATTCTTTTGTAATCTCGAGAGCAAGTTGTAATCAAAATTCTTATATAGTTCTTCGTGGAAATCGAGAATAGTTAGAGTGGAATTTTTTGTGTGAACCTCTGATCTCTACCATACGTTCTTCCATCTTTGGTTAAGCCTCGAGACTAACAGGCTTCTGGTGCTTATTCCAAAGAAGACGAACCCACAAAGATTCTCGGATTCACTACTAAAATATAGGGATTTAGCGACGGAATATTGACGACGGTCAATATCTGTCGCCAAGTAGTGACGGTTCACTGTCGTTGGACAACCAATAACCATCATTTATGAATTAAACAACTATACCTCGCTTGGTCATCACCAATTAGTCGCTAGATCGTCAACAGTTTGCACGGTCAACCATGGGAACAACGCGGGTAAACATGGCGACGGTATGGCGATGGATATTGAGTCGCGGATACATCGCCTAGATAGTTTAGTTGTGGGGACGAATTTGGACGCCACATATCCATCGCCAAGTACTGTGCCCTAGGTTTTAATAATTAGGCGGTCGATCGAAATAAAAATTTTGATCGACCGTGCTTCTCTCTCCTTTCTCTCCTCTCCTCCGGCCCCGTGCTCCCCTCCGGCCTGTGCTTCCTCTCCTTCGTTCACCTCTCACCGGCGTTCCCCTCTTCGGCTGCTCCCCTCTCATTCGTTCCCCTCTGCGGTATTCCCCTCTCCTCCGTTGTCCTCCACTGTAAGTCTTCCTCCCCTTTCCTCCCTCTGTTCCCCTCTTTGGTTTGTACTGCTTTGCGCATTTGCACATCTAAATGGTGTCCAAATATGTACTCTGTAACTTGGGGTGCTCTATAAATCTGAATTGTGTCCAAATCTGAACTGTTTTCAAATTATTTTTGAGCAAAATTATGGAATATTTAACTGTCCAAGTGTTTGTGAGTAGGAGGATTTCCTATATCCGCAACTTGGGGTGCACCAAATTTGAACTGTGTCTAAATCTGTACTCTTTTAACTTCAAGTGTGCAAATATTTATAAGTAGGGGGATTTTCTGTGTGCATACAAGAAGAGGAGAAGCATGCCTTGGTTAGATCTATAGTGATATTTATTTTCATGTCAAGTTTATTTCATATATGGAGTTTAATTATTGGCTTTGGTATCATTAAAGATTTGGTGAATATCATATTGGTTTGAGTATCATGAGTATGGATACTTCATATTTGTGTGTGGGTTTCATAGAATTTAGGGTGTCATAGTATTTCCATGAGTATCATGGGGGTTTGTATGAGAGTATCATAGTTAGGATACCAATAGGTAATAGGTATTGGAGTTGGGATACCAAGGTATGGGTAAGCAAGGACTTGGCCCAATAACGGCGAGGCATAGTCCATGCAGCCATTTGATTGGCGAGGTAGAGACCATGCAGCCGTAGATAACATTGACTATCCTTCGGCCCCTATCCCTCGACAATGATGATACCACAAACCATCACTATATTTAATATTGTGAGCTAATATCTTAGCATTACATTATGTGGGTTCATCTTAATTATATTATACCCTTTAGATACTACATTTGATAAGAATATATACTACACTGATGTACAGAACTTAGATGATACACACTAATATATGCTAGAATAAATTTTGGGTAGTGTTCTGAGCCATCGATAACCGAATTCATGTCCATACTATGCGAAAAGGCATCATATTGAACAAATGTAGATATTGTAACTTTTACCTGTTTTCGCTATAGAATACGCAATATATGAATTATAATTCTTTTAGAATGCCCATCTAATATTGTATGTACATCTAATTTCTTTTGTGTATTTTATCTTACGATACAATTTTTTTTATATCCACCAAGCAATGGATCGTTACTTGGTTGATCGTACGTAGATATATATGTGGCAACACGAAAGCAGGATTGGTCTGAGTAACGATTCTAAGGCAGACATTGAAGTATTTCTTAAGTATGCCATTAGCAAACCTGATTACATGGATGGTCCAAAAATTAAGTGTCCATGTGATCATTATCGTAATAGACGTTACGAAGAAGTGGTGATTGTGAGGAAGCATCTAACCCTTAAGGATTTTGTACGTGATTACGACCTGTGGGCATCGTAAGGTAAACTTTATGCAGAAAGACAGTCTGCTTTTGTTGTGGATGTTGCTACGAATGTTGCCATCGAAGATCATGTAGACTATGTTGAATATGGCGACTACAACTTGGCACGAGATATGGTGTATGATGTGAAAGGGCCTAATTTTAATCCGAAGGATCCGAATCCTGATGCAAAGGAGTTCTATGATATGTTTAAGGATGCAGATACTCTTATATATCCTGGTTGTGAGACTCATTCAGTATTGTCGGTAGTGATGCACTTGTTGAACATAAAGTATGATTTCAACTTAACGCATGCTTGCTATGATCGAATCGCACAATTAGTCAAAGAGGTGTTACCGAAAGAATCGAAAGCGCTTCCTAAAAACTTCTACAAATCAAATATAATGGTCCAACATCTCAGACTAGGATAAGAAAAGATAGATTGTTGTCGCAATGGATGTATATTGTACTATAAGGAGAATGAGGACAAAGAAAGATATAGTTTCTGTCACGCGGATCATTACAAGCCAGTTTAGGGAAAAGAAAAGTTAACTAGAATAAAATAACGTCTGTACAAGTACATGCATTACTTGTCGATCACGGAGCGCTTACAGAGGATGTATATGTCCCTTAATACAGCAGAACACATGACATGGCATAACGAGAAACATACAAATGATGATGGAGAATTGTCACATCCTTCCGATGGAGAGGCGTGGAAGCATATTGATCGGTGTTATCTGAATTTTACTGCGGAACCTAGAAATGTTCGATTGGCACTATATTCTGATGGCTTCACTCCTTTCGGACAGACGGGATCTCAATACTCCTATTGGTCGGTAATTCTCACCCCTTACAATCTACCACCATGGATGTGTATAAAGACTCCTTATATGTTATTGACAGTTATCATACCCGGTCCCAAAAATTTGATGAAGAATATCGATATATATTTGCAGTAATTGGTGGATGAACTGAAACAGCTGTAGGATTTGGGTATCATGACCTACGATATTTCGAGAAAATATAACTTTTAGATTAGAGCTTCACTTATGTGGACTGTCAATAATTTTCCTGCATATGGTATGTTATCGGGATGGAGTACCCACGGCACTAAGTCTTGTCTGATATGTATGAGAAAGAGTAAGGTGTTCCATCTTAAACATGGAGGGAAAGCCTTATTGTTTGACTGTCACCGTTAATTTCTACTGCGTCACATCTTTGGAGAAAGAATAAGGAGGCATTTAGAGCTAGAAAGCAAGAACTTTCTCGTCCATCTACCAGATTATCGGGATACGATATTTGGAAAAATGTGAAAGATTTGTCGACCGTAATAGAAGATCCAATATCGAATAATCGTGTCGAGAGATTTGGACATAAACATAATTGGACCAAGCAGAGTATCTTCTGGGACTTATCTTATTGGAGACATAATCTTGATGTCATTTATATCGAAAAGAATGTGTTCGATAATGTCTTTAAAACAGTTATGGATATTAAAGGAAAGATGGAGGATAATTCCAAAGTAAGACAAGACATGGCCGAGATATACAAGCGTCATCAGTTAAACTTAATACAAAGGAGAGCTAGTGGACCTGTCAAGCCAATAGCGCCACTCACATTAAGCAGGAAAGATAGATTGATAATATGCAACTGGATATCCAGTTTATGATTTCTCGACGGCTATGTAGCAAATTTGTATAGATGTGTTGATCTCAATGAATGCAAGCTAACAGGAATGAAGAGTCACGACTGCCATATGTTCATGGAAAGGTTATTACTTATTGCTCTTAGATAGTTGTTGCCTCCTGCTGTATGGATTCCGTTGGCCGAGCTATCTATATTCTTCAGGGATATTTGTTCAAGTAACCTGACGGTGCAACATATGGTTGAAATTGAGGATACAATTGTCTTGACAATTTTCAAATTAGAGAAGGTATTTCCTCCTGACTTTTTCGACAATATGGAGCATCTGCCGATTCATCTACCGTACGAAGCACGTATCAGTGGACCTGTTCAGTATCGATGGATGTATCCATTTAAAAGGTAAAGTATCAATATAAGACGTATTTGATTAACAAATTAAGTAAAAATGTTACTCTAAATTAATTCAAAGTAATATGTCTTTCTAGGTACCTACACCATCTTAAGAAGAAAGTTGGAAACAAGGCACATATAGAGGCTTCGATATGTTAAACATATATTATTGAGGAGGTCTCAAACTTCTGCTTAATTTATTTTAATATTTATGTTGAGACAAATTAAAATAAAGCGCCAAGGAATGACGAAGAAGTACGAGATGTGCGCTAAAATGGAGGCTTGTCGATATTCAATATGAGGGACAAGCCTATTGGGGCTAATAAGAAATGGTGGTTGGGTGACGATGAGCTGGATGCAGCTCATCAATATATATTGTTAAATTGTGACATACAATAAGTGAGATATTTGGAGATGTTAGTGACTAGACTTTGACAGTTATCTCTAATATTGTCAATGAAATATACTAACTCATTTTGATTCTATCTCTCAGTGTATTTAGAGATAAAGTTAAAATGAGGACACCCAATATTAATGAAGAGGAACTTCAAAGAGAGGTCGATTGTAACTTTACGTCCTTGTTTAGCGAATATGTAAGCAACTCAGATAATATGTTAAATATACTGCCGCTACCATTTCTGTATATGTCGCTAATAACATATCTATTATCGATGTGTGTTTACTGGTTTTCTTGCCTGGAACAACACTTATAAATGAGAGCCTTTATTATTTGGCATTGGGACCGATTAAGGAAGCAAGGACTTGGCCAGACTATGTCATTAATGGATTCAAGTTTAAAGCAACTAAAAATCCTATAAATACTGAATTTCTTAATGGCGACTTGAATACAAAGGATTCTGGTATTTGTATAAGAGGGACCATCTACGATGACGAGCCAGACTTTGACTATTATGGTGTACTTCAAGATATTATAGAGTTATAATATCCGACCCCATATGACATGAATATTGTGATGTTTAAATATGATTGTTTCGACACAACACAAAATCAAGGATGAAAAATTAATAAACAATTTGGATTTGTCGATATAAACCATCGCAGGAGATATAGAGGGTCCGACTCGTTTGTAATAGCAAGTCAAGCTGTTCAAGTCTACTATATAAGTTACCCAAGACGTTGTAGAGACCGATTTGACTGGTGGGCGGCATCAAAGACTAAAGCTAAAAATAGGTTCAATGTTAGAGACCCAGCTGTCACGACACGCACCCGGATATTCGGGCATTAGTACGTGGTTACGCCCAGCCTACGCCGCAGCATCGGTGGTAGAACGCTGTCTGGGTTATTTCTAACTAACTAAACATCTCAACAAAATATATATGGTACCTGTCAATCATCTCAACTCTAAACGGAGGAACAATATGGTATCTCACAAATATAACTATACTCAATCACAATACAAACTAAGCACGAATGGAATAACGAAGAAAAGAGTCAAGATACAACCACAAGTCTAAAATAATATACATGCCGTGAGTCTCAATAATAGTTTAATACAAGTCCACCAAAATATACTAAACCTCCTCAGGCTCTGGAACTAAGTCCTCCTGGTCTATAGGAGTATCCTCTAATGGTATGCCTTCCTACGGTCCATATAATGTAGGACACTGATCTATGAGCCAATCATCTGGAAAAATATATCCAGTCAGAATTAGAGCAAAGTATATACCTCTGAAAGTAGTTCAAATACATAATCGAGCATATAAAACAGATAATAGAAAAGAATACAAGATAACTAAACAACAAAATAAAATGAACTAGAGTGAGCAGGTAATATACTGGGATGAAGAACAAGCAATATGAATATTTGCAATATAAAAGAATAACTAAAATTTAACTAATGTTCCAGGGAATACAAGTTTATTATGTGATCAGTTTAGGTTGAACATGAATACAATAAGATAACTCGATTACAAGTGTGGTATGTAATTGACATGTACACGAATACATTGGATTTTGATCACATAATCATATCCTACTCCCCCATCCCCAACTAATACCAATGGATCCAATCATGACACGTTACGAACACGAATATGGGCACACTGAACATGAGAAGTGTGTATACATGAATATAAGTACACTGAACATAAGCAGTGTGTGTACACGAATAAAATAAATTAATACCCGATATACACGATAAAATACATGTGAAGGAGTATCCGCTGAACACGGTAGGGGATAACATCTCCTGACAGGATCCATGTAGTACCAGTCCGTGAAACCACTGTGTCAGAATCAAGTATACAGTTCTAGAACATGAGATATATACACTATTATGAAATAAAAACTAACAGAGAAATGTACTCGTCTGAGGTCCTAAGCAAGGTGTGTCTCTCGATGCCCAAGCTGGTGTCACACAGATCTATATATGGTATATTGCATAAATATAAGATTTTGGAATAAAAATAAGTTAGACTAGTTCAATTCTAGGTCATAAAGCCATTTCTAAGTCAAAATAGTCAAACTAGGTCAACTTTAGGTCAAACTAGCTATTTCTAAGTTGTATGAGTCTAACTCTTGGATATTAGGTCCATACACTATGTAACTAGACCACACTAGCTAAGCTAAGATATTATGATATAAACAAAGCCCCGTATCATAGAATACGCAAGTTTTTAGATATGAAAATATTAATTTTATATATATACAAGACAATACATATAGTACTCTTAGCTAACTAATGCAAAGTGAATACCATGGCTTTGAACCAATGCGTATCTCACCACCTACACACCCATCTTGATACTCAAACCCAATACCTTGAGTATCCACCAATACCTTGACATTACCTTGGTATCACAAGGTAATGTTAATTCTAACATATAATTAACTACCCAATACACTAAACTATAACTAACATTAACTAAACAACTTAGATTTTACTATACTAACTACCTACTAACTTACCAATACACACACACACACACACACACACACACACATATATATATATATATATATATATATATAACTAACTAATTAAACTATTAATAATACTAAGTAAACTATACATCAAGCTAATTAAAGCTACAACTCATTGCTAAGCACCTTACATGCTCTAGCTGCTGCATAAGCTGCCGTTGCTGTGCATTGCTGAGGTACAGTTGCTGAATGCTGTTGCTCCTGCATTTATTCATGCTGCAGTTGCATGCTGCTGCACATTCCTCTAGCTGCTGTAGCTGTGGTTGTTGCTAATACTGCTCTTGCTACATTTGTTGCTGTGTATATGCTGCAGTTATTGCTGTGCTATGCTCTCGATTACTGCTGCAGCTGCTCTCTTGCATTTGCTGTGCGAAAGCTGCTGTTGCTGTTCTGTATTTGCAGCTAAAGCCCCTTGCTGTGTTGCTGCGCAGTACTGCATTGGCTTACACACAGCTATCTCTGTATACTGTTACCTCTTCTTGCTGAAAACTGCTACTGCTGCTCTCGCATTTCAGTTGATCTACCCGACCCCCCTCACTGAATCACAATACTCACTCACACTCTATGTAAACACACACACACACACACACACACACACACACACACACACACAGATATATATATATATATATATATATATATAAACATACTCACATACATATATGCATCTCTCTATGTATATATATAATCACATACATACATACATATATATATATATATATATATATATATATATATATATATATATATATATATATATATATATATATATAACTACTATACTAGTAAATGCATATACACCCTCTTATCTCTCATGGCCACCAATGCCTCCAAATACAAAATAGACATCTCCATAAACATACATATACATATATATATCATACAATTATTATAAATATCTTATTCTAATAGATATTACCTTGGCAAATTAAATTGAGATACAATGAAGCAAAAACGTGGAGTACACTGCACCCGTATTACACTCATTCTATGATACGCTTGTAATACGGCTCCACCACACAACCAAATATATTTCGAAGGACACGAGCAAGTCTAAAATCATAAAAATGAAAAATACGAAGAATTAACTACTCATCTACGTGCCCGTGTCAAAATATGACATGCTCAAACCTCCCGTGTGGGAAAAAAACTCCCAAATTAATCCGTATCACCAAATTGTCGGGATACAACCTACATGTATCCAATTATGGAAATGACACTAGTCACACACAATCAAACACATGCCAATTTGGTCTAATGGACCTATTGACAAACATAAGATGTGCCAATCTCGGAATTCTCCTAAAATTGACACAAAATATCACATAACTTTCTCCATAGGCCTCATATGAACCTAATTCCAATTTTTATGGGTAGTCTTAACATATGGGATTGTTTCTAATGATTAAATTATAAATTTAAAACCTAATTAGAGAAAAAACTGAATTGTACCTATTAGGAGATGGATTTTCAATAAAATTCCCAAATTAGGTAAAAATAGCCTCCAACTTGTAGATCCTTGCTCTCTCCTTGTAGATCCTTGCTTTCTCCTTGTAGATCCTTGTTCGACTAGCCTCTAATGAAGAATACGGAAGAAATTGGAAAGAAATTTGAGTAAAAATTGGTTTGGGAATGAAGAATTTGGAAGAGGGAAAATTCTAGATCTAGATTTGGAATGACAAATAAAAAGAGAGAGACTCTCTCCTCCCTATGGTGGCCGGCCCTTGCCCCTCCTCCAATCTACAACAAAAAGTCTAAAATACCCCTTCGGACTTGTCATAAAGAAATTAATTAAGGAGAAAATGTTCTAGTCTAATTGATTTCACTAATTATTTCATCCTCCTAATGAATGGGCTTACTATTGGGCTCAATTCTAACTAGAATTAAATATTGGTCCATGGATCTAAACTAAACTAGTTAGGTCCACTTCACAAGTCTAAAAATAAATCTAACATCTAATAATAAATAAATAATATAATAAATAATATTTACAACATGCACAATATTTAGTATTATATTATAAAATAAATATACCTATGCCCAATTACCAAACTACTCTTAGTTAGAAAAGTGAGGGTGACAATCCTACCCACCTTAGAAAAAGTTTGCCCTCGAAATTAAGAAAGAAACTAACTACCAAAAGCAATCAATACAAGCAAGAAAGAATTATACCTCACGGCTCAAACATATATAGATATCGCTCGTGCATCTCGGCCTCTCGCTCCCAGGTACTCTCTCCTAGCGAGTGATGCCTCCACGCGACGCGCATCAAAGAAATCTTCTGGTTCCTCAACACCTTCTCTCTCCGATCCAGAATCTCAATTGGCTGCTCTGGATAGCTAAGAGTAGGGCCCACCTCTATCTCCGAGTGATCCAACACATGACTAGGATCTGCCATGTACCATCTCAGCTGCGATACGTAAAACACATTGTATACTCCTTCCAATGCAGGTGGTAAGTCTAGTCTGTAGGCAACTGCACCGACCCTCTCAAGAATACTGGTAGGCCCTATGAATCGCGGACTAAGCTTTCTACCTCCACCGAAATAAATCGTGCCATATGTCAGAGAAATCCTCAAGAAAACTTGACAGGCAACCTAGAACAAAATACAACCTTAGTACTCTAATAAAATAAACAATCACAAGCAATGCAAAACAAAATATATACCTCAAACTCCAATGATCTCCAATGGCTATTGGCCCAATACCGCTGTCTGTTCTGCGCCACCAGAAGTCTATCCCTGATGAGCTTTACCTTCACAACTGCATCCACGACCATCTCTGGTCCCAATAAGGCTCTCTCACCAATATCATCCCATGATAACGGAGTACGGAATCTCCGTCCATATAATGCCTCAAACGGTGATATCTCAATACTGGCTTGGTAGCTGTTGTTGTAAGAAAACTCTACCAAGTGAAGATGATCCTCCCAAGAGCCTCCAAAATCCAAAATGCAGGTGCGTAATATATCTTTGAGAGTCTGGATAGTCCTCTCCGACTGTCCGTCTGTCTGAGGGTGATATGCGGTACTGAACTTGAGCTGAGTGCCCAAGCTAGCCTGTAAACTCCTCCAAAAGTGGCACATGAAGCAACTATCCCGATCTGAGACTATGCTTACCAAAACATCATGCAATCTTACCATCTGACGTACATATATCTTCGCGAGCTTCTCCGTAGACATACCTACTTTGAATGACAGAAAGTGGGCTAATTTGGTCAACCTGTCTACGATGACCCAAATTACATCTTTACATCCTCGAGAACGCGGAAGCCCTGAAACAAAGTCCATCATCACATGCTCCTACTTCCACTCTGGAATGGGTAAAGCTGAAGCAATCCACCTGGCCTCTGTCTTTCTTCCTTTACCTGCTGGCATACTAAGCTTCTGGATACGAAGCTAGCCACCTCCCGCTTCATGCCATACCACAAAATATGCTCTCTCATATCCCTATACATCTTGTTGGCACCCGGATGCATAGAGGATCGAGATCAATGTGGCTCCTGAAGAATTTCCTCGCGCAATGCTCCACTGGGCACACACAATCTGGTACCGCACCGCAATGATCCATTATCTGCAATATTAAAGTCCTCTGCCAATCCCATCCAGACCTGTGCTCTGAGACTCCTCAGAGACTCATCCTCGAACTATGCAACTATGATCCGGTCCATCAACTCTGACTGTACCTAAAGTCCCCATATCTGTGCTGTAACTCTAGGAGCTAATACCTCAATGCCCAAGCTATCAAGACCGGCTAACAAATGTATGTCCCTCATCAAATACATAGCAACTGGATACCTGCTCAAGCTATCCACGACTACGTTGGCCTTTTCGGGATGGTACTGCAAAAAAATATCGAAGTCCTTTATCAATTCCAACCACCGCCGTTGCCTCATGTTGAGCTCTTTTTGTGTAAACACATACTTTAAGCTCTTATGATCTGTAAAGATCTTTACTCGCTCTCCATACATGTAGTGCTTCCACAGTTTAAGAGCAAAAATAGTTGCTGCCAACTCCAAGTCATGGGTAGGGTAATTCTTCTCATGCATGCGTAATTGTCTGGAAGCATAGGCAATCACCTTTTTGTTCTGTTGTAACACATAACCCAAACCCTTCCCCGATGCATCACTATATATAGAAAATCCTCCTGTCCCTGATGGCAATGTCAATATTGGAGCTATAGTCAACCTCTTCTTTAGCTTCTCAAAAGCAGACTGACAATCCTCAGTTCAGACAAATTCTGCGTCCTTCCTGGTTAGTCTAGTCATTGGCTCCATAATCCTAGAAAAATCCTGAATAAACCTCCTATAATAGCCCGCCAATCCAAAAAAACTCCAGATCTTCGCTACTGAACTCGGGGTAGACCATGACTCAACTGCTGAAATCTTCTTCGGGTCTACTGAGATTTCATCTCCTGTAATCACATGCCCGAGGAATTTAACCTTATCAAGAAAGAAATCATACTTTGAAAGCTTGCCATATAGCTTCTCCTTTATGAGGGTCTATAGAACTATCCTCAGGTGCTTCTCATGCCCCTCCGGGGTCTTCGAATATATCAGTATATCATCAATGAATACTACCATAAACTGATCCAAGTACTGATGAAATACCATATTCATCTGGTTCATGAATACTGCGGGGGCATTGGTCAACCCAAACGGCATCACCAAGAACTCAAACTACCCATACCGAGTCCTGAAAGCTATCTTCAAAATATCTTCCTTCTTCACTTTCACGTGGTGGTACCCCGACCTCAAGTCTATCTTTGAGAATACCTTCGCTCCGCTCAACTGATCAAATAAATTACAAATCCGTGGCAACGGGTATTTGTTCTTGATAGTGAGGTTGTTGAGTTCCCTTTAGTCAATATACATGCGTACCAACCCATCTTTCTTTGGTATAAATAATACCGGAGCACCTCACGATGACAAACTGGAGCGGATGCAGCCCTTGTCCTGTAACTCATCCACCTGCTTATTCAACTCTGTCAGTTTGCTGTTGCTCACTCTATAGACATGCTGTGATTACGGCTCTGCGCCTAGCACCAAATCAATAGAGAACTCCACTTCTCTGTCGGGTGGTAACCCCGACAACTCCTCCAGAAAGACATCCATATACTCAGCAATTAATGGATGTGGTGGCTCTTGCTTTTCTACCAAAGCTCCACAGAAGTCATCTTCGCTATGCTCTGCTGCTCCTCTGAGGAGCTCAAACTCTGGCTCTCCTGGTACCTGGAACAAAACTCTGCCTCCTCGACAATTGATACTAGCATGATGCCTACTCAACCAATCCATCCTGAGTACTATATCGTAGCTCAAAAGTGGCATTACGAGTAGATATATGCTCAACTCTAGGCCTCCCAAAGAAACTCTCCGGTCCTTGTAAATATTACTGACCAGGATAATGCCACCCCCGGTCGTGATCTTGCAAGTCCTCGCCAATGGTTCAGACTCAAGATGATATTTCAGAGCAAAAGATACAGATATAAAACTATGTGAAGCACCAAAATCAAATAAAGCATGAGCTGGAAAAGAATTAAGATAGACTAAACCTGAGATAACATCACCGACTGGATCCTCCTCCTCGGCGGTCAAGGCAAAAGCTTGTCCCTATTGCTGGGTACCTCTTTGCTGCTGCTGCTGCTGAGCGAACTGTTGCTATTGCGGTGGTAGAGAAGGTCCTCTCTGCTGTCCCGCTGGTGGTCTCGCGGGTGCTTTCTGTGCCTGAGCTCCGCCTTGAGCTGGACGAGCTGTAACTTTAGGACAAGCCCTCAACTGATAGTCTCCTGATCAACAGAATAAGCATTGGCCCAATCTTATCCTGCATGCATCCCATCCATGTCCTTGCTTCTTACAGAATGTGCAAGAAATAGCTGTCCTCTGGATTTGGCGCATCTGCTGTACCAGCACTCTAGCTAGTCCATGATACTGCTGCCTCGGCTGCTAGAAGTGCCTCTGGTGTTGCTACTGAAAATGAGCACTTTATTGGACCCATGTTGGTACTGGATCCTCCTATGTCTCTAGGCCTCTTAGAGCCAAGCTCTAGATCATCCTCTGCCCGCTGTGCTCATCTCAGAATCTCCTCGAAAGTAGCGGTGGGATCTCCATTCGTATGTGATTTGACCTCCATATTCAGGCTCTTTCTGAACTTTTTGGCTCTTCCTCTGGGGTTCTGCCCCTCCATAAAGCAGCCTAATATGCAATACTCTGTCTCATACTTATCCACCGTTATACCTTCCTGAATGAGGTACTGGAACTGGCTCTCTAGAGATATCAGAGCCACATTTGGAAAGAACTTTTTCTTGAAGAGCTCTTTGAAAGCTTCCCAAGTAAGTCCTGGTACTGAGATCCTGGGGTCCGTCCTGAACCAAGTCAACGCAATGTTGAACATCATGCTCACCGCGACCTCTATCTGCAACCCCTCTGGAATCTGCGCCAGCCGCAGGTTCCGCTCAATATCTTCTATCCAATCATCAGCATAAATGATCCCTTCAGTGCCTTTAAAGTCCTTCGGCCATATTCTCTTGAAGTCTATGATGGTCCTCGTCCTCGACAGCTGCAGGGTAAACTGAGGTGGTCTTGTCTATGGCTAGACTAAGGAGACTCTCTCAACTGGTGCGAGTGCAATCTGGTGAGCATTCTCAATGCTCTGCCGCATAACCTCTGACTAACGCTGCTGTGCCTCCATTATCTGCTAAAAAAGTGCAAACATCTGCGTCTGATGAACTGTGGATGGTGGGGGTGAATGATCCCCTAAACTGTCGGTGCTGCCCTCTGTACCGGAGGTGGAGCACCTCTGAAAACTGCTACAAAAATGCCCACCTGGATCGGTGAAGCTGACCTCTGGAATATAGCTGATGGAACAATGTTTGCTGGTGCTGCCCTCATAGTCGATGGAGTGACTGACCGCACTGATATGGCACCTGAGCGCTGGAAACGCATCTTCGGCGGCATCTTGAAGATAGATGGAACAAAGGAATCAATATGGAGTAAGATACAATATCGTCAATGAAGGACAAATTTTATTCAAAGTAAAGCAAACATTCAATCGATAAGGACAAAAAACTGATATTTGGAAGTGTTTTCTAGTTGTGATTGAGTATACTCTCATCCTATATTCTATATCCTAAAGCAGGCTCGTAGCAATACTCTAGGTGAGCACTACTATGATATCGCTGTAATTGTGACTCTAGACCTGCATGGGCCACCACTAAATATGTGTCATGACCCATACCCAGATATTCAGGCACGAGTACTTGGTTACGCCCATCCTACACCGCCGTATCGACGGTATAACGCTGTTTGGGTCAATTCTAACTAACTAAATATCTCAACAAAATATATATGGTACCTGACAATTATCTCAACTCCAAACGGAGGAACAATATGGTATCTCACAAATGTAACTATACTCAATCATAATGCAAACTAAGCACGAATGGAATAACGAAGAAAAGAGTCAAGATACAACTACAAGTCTGAAATAATATACATGCCATGAGTCTCAATAACAGTCTAATACAAGTCCACCAAAATATAATAAACGTCCTCAGGCTCTGGAACTAAGTCCTCCTAGTCTATAGGAGTATCTCTAATGGTATGCCCTCCTGCGGTTCGTAGAATGTAGGACACTGATCTATGAGCCAATCATCTGGAAAAATATATCCAGTCATGATTGGAGCAAAGTACATACCTCTAAAAGCAGTTCAAATACATAATTAAGCATATAAAACAGATAATAGAAAAGAATACAAGATAACTAAATAATAGAATAAAATAAACTAGATTGAGCAGATAATGTACTGGGATGAAGAACAAGCAATATGAATATCTGCAATATAAAGGAATAACTGAAATCTAACTAATATGCTATGGAATACAAGTTTATTATGTGATCGGTTTAGGTTGAACACGAATACAATAAGGTAACTCAATTACAAGTATGGTATG
>JAYESA010000004.1:59484695-59492195 GCA_036927795.1 Iris macrosiphon | reverse complement strand
CGATCCCCATCGCTATGCACCCTCAAAATCTGGTAAGATACAGTGAAGTACTTAAATATGTTCATTATATAGTTAAATAACATTAATTATCAAGCTAATATATTTTCTTAATATTGCGTACACAAGCGGAGAAGCTGCCGCAGGAGGGGGGGATATCCCTATAGTGTCAGTTTCGTTGATGTTTTTGAGTATACGCACAAGAGAAGGAAGGACGAAAGCAACGTGGACGAGAAGGCCAACAAGACTGTTGTAAATATTTAAATTTATATTATAAGTTAAAATAATATGAGGTATTAGAATTTATATTACACGTTAGAAGTCCATTAGAAAATTAAGCACGGGTCATTGGATAGGCTGCGTTTCAGTCTCTACAGACTGAGAGCGCCTCTCGGGCCACTCAGCATGGGGTAAAAGAGAGTGTCGCTGAGTCTTCGCCTGCCACAATATCCTCTTCCAAGGCCGCTTGGACGAACGACCTTTTTGTACAGGCCGCTGACGGAAGAGGGAAAGGCGGATGCGTCTACGGCACCGGCTCCTTGGCGCTGCAGATATCGGTATACTTGAGACCTCCACCACCAGCGTCTTCTGCTGTGGCACAAACTGATAGGATAGAGAAAATTGTTACGACTATGACCATATTGTAGGCCACAGTGGTGGGTATGCAGGAGTCGATTAGCAGCATGTAGGCCTCCATGGAGCATAGTCCTTTTGGTGTTGTGATCCTCCCGTTGTTGTCCCTGGCGTCACGATATCTGATCCTTCTGGTGCCTCTGCTCCTCCCGCTACTGCTTCTGGCCCTATTCTATCTGCTGATGCAGTCATGAGACTTCTAAGTTTATTACCACCTGAGGCATTAGGTTCACTACCATCTGAAATAGCGAATAAAATTCCTTCAAACGTCCTCGAACGTTTGCGTGACCAGGGAACACCGCAAGATCATTAATTTTCTTTATATTTGATATTTATTTGTGTTGTAGTAATCACGAACTTGTAGATATTGTTTATTTGTGTTGTCATGGTCGTGGACTTGTGGATGTTATTCATGTACTTTGATTATTTTATTTGAACTTTGTCGTGGACTTGTGGATGTTGTTCATGTATGCGATTAATATTATTTTTTTACATATCTTTTCTGAATTATATCTTAAGTGTGCTTCCAGCGTGCGTTTGTGCCATTGAAGGTCCGCTTGGACGAGAATTCTACAACAGGTTACGCTGTGTGGTTGATATATTGATAGTGTTTAACATATTTTATATAAACCAAACATGCTGGGATATCTGTATTTAAAAGTTTTTTTACAGTTATGTGCATATTAGCGATGGACATCCATCGACTTAGCGGTTACCTACGACATACTTGCAATATGATAGAGACGGATACAACCGTCGCCAAGTAAATTTCTATTCTTGAGCGACAGATTCCCGATACACGTCGACGGACATGCGACTTCCTCCCGACAGTAAGTAATGTCGTTATTCCGTCGCCAACTTGATTATTAGACTTTTTTTAGTATTAGGAACATAAATAATGTCTCTATAACGTCGCTAACCAGACACCATTTTTGACGCATATCCGTCTCTATCTAGACATTATTATAAACTAAATTACTGTCGCATATACGTCGCTAAAGTGTCCCTTAATGAATTCGTCGCTGAAATGTCGCATAGACGTCAACTAAATCGACGTCACAATTACGCCAGTTTGTAGTAAAAAAATTGACTGATCGGCAACTGAATATTTTAGCAATATGGCATTTACCGACGGATATTTTTTGTCTAAATACCGTCACCGGGTAGTCGCTAATACTGGATAGCGACGTTTTGGTGACAAAAAATGACGTCGCTATTCCTCTGTATTTTAGTAGTGACTTCTTACCGATTAGATCATGTAATTTTGCGAACAAGATCATTTCTAAGTTCTTAGCTAATCTCTTTCTATGCTTCTTCCCAAGATTATATATCTCTCCAGAACAAAGTAGTTTTTCTTGAGGACGAGAGGTTGTTGATAATATCATTTGAGCTCAAGACCCGATTTTATATTTGTCACATCCTACAAGAGGGAGTAATATTACTCTAAAGTTGGATATGCAGAAAGCAAACTATCATCTTGATTTTAATTTCCTTATTTGGGTGATACAAGGATTCGGGTTCTCTCCTCGATAAATAAAACTTATATATAGATCAATTTTCAATTATTAGATTTCAACTATTATTAACGGAGAATTTTGGACTTCTTTCAATCCTCTCTCATGGTGGGGGCAAGGGAATCCGTTATCTCCAAATTGTTTATTATTACAGTTGAGACTTTGACCAAGAATCTCAAGCGCAAGGGAGAACATATCCAGTATAGGTCGTATTCAGTATCAAGCGGGTGCCCTATTGTTACGGATCTGACGTATGATTACTACAACAAAAAAACCTTTTTATGATGGATAAAAAGCGTCATAAATGACATTTTATGACGCTTTTCTGTAAGCCCTCAGTGTAAACCCCCTCAACAATTTTTTGGGTAGACTGGGTATGGTGAGAATTTTTGTTTAGCTTCAGGTTGTTTAAGGATTAGAAATTAGGGATTATCAAGACTAGTTCTTTAATTTAAACTATTGGTGTACCTTATCGTTGCTAGAATTTTTGGAGCACAATAATAGCCTTTACCTTCTAACAAATTTTGCACTCTTGACCTGACAAGTCAACCTAGGCACTGGACATTGTCACTCACAAACATATTCCCTTGTGCTTTATTTTAATTGCATAACTTTCCAGTCATAAAGATTAATTTAATTTCTATGCCTTGTACCCATGTCGTTGCCATCAATTTTTGGGATACAAACTGAACCTGTTTTGCCTAACCAATTAAAGGGTCCAAGACTAATACCAATCCTACAACGTCCATGACATTTGTGTTACTCCCAATTGAGACCCTATGTACTCCCACATTTTTTAAGAACACCTATGACATAATATTTTATTTTATTTTATTTTGTAAAATCGACTTAACTTAACCCAACTAAACCCTCACACCAAATTTTGAGACTTATACAAAATACCACACACCCTCTCCATCCCACAAAATACCAAACACCTTTTTTTTTTCTACATCAAATCCTTATTTTCCTTTATTTGTAAACCGCAAAACTCATAGGGACCTAAATGCAAAAGCATTGCTAGGTGGCCACCTCCTATTGGAGCAAACTAAATGGAGACAACCATTTTGATCATGACTAACCGGTTATGACCATATTTTCCTTCATTTGTATTGTATTATTAATCCTTATTAACTCACACTTAATCCTAGACTTTGAATTATCCTCCATCAATCTCTACCACCCATTTCCTTCTTGGAAACACACACACACACATAAAATCTCCATGTAGCCAGACCTAGTTATAAACTCCGTATCCTGAAATTCTTGCTTAAATATTGTTATTAGGTTAATTTGGGGCTATTAAATTTTTTCATAATTTTTAGTTAATTAAAAACTAGTAACCCTAATTTTCTAGGACTTTCAAAAATTTATTTTAGGGTCAAATATAATTAAAAATGTTCCAAACTTTTATTTTAGGTTCTAAATAGTCAAATATATTTTATAGAATTTTTTGGGAATTTTTTGATTATTTTTAGCATTTATTTTGAGTTAATTATGAAAAACTGAATTAAAAACTAATTTCTGAAAAAGAAAACCAATAAAAGTAATAATTCTGCCCAGTCAGCTAACAGGGGCCCACCCGTCAGTCAGCCAACTGGGTTGGGCCCGCCTGTCAGCGACCGCAGGGTGGGTGTGGGTGAAGCCGAGCCGACCACGAGCCGAGCTGAGTCAGAGTTCGACTCGGACTCAGCTGAGCCGAGCCGGGTCAAACAGTGACCGTTCGATCTGAGCGGGCAGCAATGGACTCCGAGACGCGGCTGCTCTCTCTCTCCTCTCTATATATAATAGTTTAGGTTATAATTCCTAGGGTTTTCTTGGAGCCGAATTTTGGAGAATTGTCATCTAGGGTTCCTTCATCTTCCAGAAGCCATTGCACATATCTCTGGACTCCAAACGAGGCCCAGTTTCTTGCGTTAGAACGACATTAAGATTATCTTTCTGAATATATAAATTTTTTTATGAAAATATGAGTATTAAATTCTAGAAAATTCGTAGAGCACAGCATGTCTAAAAATAGACGCGTCTCGATATTTTCACAATTCGTAGAGCACAACATGTCCGAATATTAATACCAATATATATACATATTTCTATCTATAAGTATATAATCATATATATATATATATAATCTGCCAACTGTCGCTAAAAGCTGTGCTGAAAACCTGATATTCTGATACGCTGCCCTTATTGTGACGGTTCTGACTGTCGCTGAAGCTGTTGTCGCTGTTGCTGCTGACTTTCCCACTGCTGCTGCTATTTTGGTGACGGTTTACAGCCATCACCGATCTACTGTCGCTGCTGCTGCCTATGTTTCCCGCTGATGCTTCTATATTAATGACAGCTGCTGCTGTCATTAATGATGCTGCTACTGCTACAGTGGATGCTGCTGCTGATTCAAGTGACAGCGGCTGTCACCAATACCTCCACCGCCAAAGTACTTAAATATATATATATAATATATATATATATATATATATATATATATATATATAAATCCCATAATAAATATATATATATATCTATATATATATAAATACCATTAAAAACTATACATACAACCTTCCTAGTGTTATGTACATAAATACTATATAGCAACAACACACACATACACAAATATATTTATAATTATACATATATGCATATATATATATATATAATCATATAGCAACTATATATAATATAATTATCCAATTAAACATACATATATATATATATATACATGCTACAATATGTATATACTACACAATATCACCTAAAATCAACATAGTATCATATATATATATATATATATATATATATATATATATATATATATATATATATGTATTATTACAACCATATAGAATATATGTACCTAACAAACACATATAATAATAATAATATACATATATATATTGTAACAATATATATACATATTTACACATAATATATATACTATAACATATATATTTATACATGTAGAAGAATGGCTACATAATATATATACTCTTAGTACATACATAATACGTAGATCTAGGATATAAGAAGCACAATTATATATACACTATAATATATATATAATATATATATATATATATATATATATATATATATATATATATATATATATATATATATATATATATATATATATACAATCTTCATGAATTAAAAGCACAAGAATTAGATCTACATATAATTACACAACATATGGAGAGCATCACACCGTATCTCACTAGATCTAGGATACGCATGTGACACGAGTCTACCACACATCCAATCGTACCCCAAAGGACACAAAAAAGTCACATATATTATTTATGAATAATACGAAGAGTTAAATATAGATCTACGTGTTCGTGTCAAAATATGACATGTACAAAGTCCCGTGTCGGAGGAAAACCCTCCCAAATCAACACGTATCACCAAATTATTGGAATACAACCTACACGTACCCAATTGTGAATATGACACTAGCCCCAAACATACAAACACATGCCAAATTGATCTATAGGATCAATTGACACACACAACAATTGTCAATCTCGGAATTCTCCTAAAATTGATACAAAAAAGCACCATAACTTTCTCAATAGGCCTCCTATGAACACAAAACCAAATTCTATAGGTAGCCTATGCATATGGGTTGATTTTTCATGGTTAAATCTTAGATTTAGAACCTAATTTAAGGGAAAAAAACTAAATTATACCTATTGGGAGATGGATTTCCAATGGAACCTCCAATTGAGATAAAATTGCCTCCAACTTGTAGATCCTTATTCTTCTTTGTAGATCTTTGCTTCCTCCTTCTAGATTCTTGCTTCTCAAGTCTCTAATGGTGATTTAAGAAGGAATTGAAATAAAATTTGGTAGGGAAATAAAATGGGAATGAAATAATTTGGTAGAGGGAGATTCTAGATCTAGTTTTGGAATGAAAAGAGGAGAGAGAATTTCCCCCCTTTATAAATAGGCCGGCCCCTATTTCCCCTCCATCAAGCTACTATAAAATGTCCATTATACCCCTTGGGGCCTCTCATGAAGAAATAATTAAGGAAGGAAGCTTCTAGTCTAATGATTTAATTAATTTAATCCATCTCCTTAACAATGGGCTTTCTAAATGGGCTAAGTTCTAACCAATTAATTCATGTTGGTCCATGGGTCTAAACTAACTAGTTAGGTCCACTAACACAAGTCCAAATTAAATAACTAATATCTAACAATAATACAATAAATAATTATTTATCATGCACAATATTTAATTAAATAGGAAATTACTAAAATACCCTTTTCTAGAAAATGTTGTAGTGACAGAACATGAGGCAGAGGAGATGGTTGGAGTTGATGAAAGACTTCGACATATTATTGCAGTACCATCCAGGGAAGGCGAACGTAGTTACGGATGCGCTGAGTAGGTATCCGGTAGCTATGTGCTTGACTACAAATCATTATCTTCTGGCAGATCTAGAGAGCTTGGGCATTGAGGTGATAGTGCTTGGACTTGAGATACAGATGTGGGGACTGCAGATTCAGTCAAAGTTGATAGATCGGATTAGGGCTACACAATTTGAGGATGATTCCCTGAGGAGCATCAGGGCGCAGGTTCAGATTGGATTATCAGATGACTTTACCATTGCCGATGATGGCTCATTGCGGCACGGTACCAGGTTGTATGTGCCGAGTGGGTCGTTGTACGAGGAGGTTCTTCAGGAGGCACATTAATCTCAGTACTCTATGCATCCAGGTGCCAACAAGATGTATAGAGATCTGAGAGAGCATGTATGGTGGTACGGGATGAAGCAGGAGGTAGCACGCTTCGTATCCCGATACTTAGTGTGCCAGCAGGTGAAGGCGGAGAGGCAGAGGCCAGGAGGGTTGATCCAGCCGTTATCCATTTTGGAGTGGAAATGGGAGCATGTGACCATGAATTTTGTTTTCGGGCTTCCCCGTTCTCCAGGAGGGAAGGATGCGATTTGGGTCATCATAGACAGGTTGACCAAATCGGCCCACTTTCTACCATTCAAAGTGGATACGTCTACAGAGAGACTAGCAGAGATGTATGTGCACCAGATAGTCAGACTGTATGGAGTTCCTGTAAGCATAGTATCAGACCGGGACAGTCGCTTTACTTTGTATTTCTGGAGGAGTCTGTAGGCTAGCTTGGGCACCCAGCTCAAGTTTAGTACTGCATGTCACCCGCAGACAGACGGTCAGTCAGAGAGGACCATTTAGACCCTCGAGGACATGCTTTGCACTTGTGTTCTAGATTTCAGAGGCTCTTGGGAGGATCACTTGCATTTGGTAGAGTTTGCTTACAATAACAGCTACCAAGCCAGTATCGTGATGTCACCATTCGTGGCGTTGTATGGACGAAGGT